>AWWV01014854.1:0-29364 GCA_001974805.1 Corchorus capsularis | reverse complement strand
TATATATATATATATATATATATATATATATATATATATATATATATATAGTGGCCTTTCTCCATGGAGCTCTCACCATTAATGTAAAAGAAACTAAGAGAAAATGGATGGTCATGGTAAATCTAGCTACATGCTTCTTTATGGATTTCTGCTTCTTGTTTGCTTATATTGATCAAGAGCTTCAATCTATGCGAAGCTGATCCTACACATGGTTTCACTGAGATGCCATTAACAAAAGCAAATTTTGAGTTGCAAAGACCATATAATGTACCACTTGAGGAACGCTACAGTTATGAAAATGGCATACATAAGATGTGGGTTTATGCTGATGACAAGCCTCATGACCCTAACAGCGATACCCAGCCACGCACTGAGATTCGCATAAGAGTATATATTCACTTCCTCCTGTATAATATTTAAGCTAAATAATATAGAGCTAAGCTCAAAGAATTGCAGAAACACACTAATAATTGGTATATTGATGTGTTGCAGGGTCTAGACTATTCATCAGGGGTTTGGCAGTTTGAAGGGTATGGTTTTGTGCCAAATGGGACTTCTGGGGTTACAATATCCCAAATCCATGGGGCAGCCTCTGGAGCTACAACTTTGATACTGAGGATCTATAATGGAAATCTGAGGTACTATGATGGAGATTTGGTGGCCAGAGATCTTTATGACAAATGGTTTAGGTTAAATGTAATCCATGATGTTGATGAAGGAAAAGTGAGAGTATTTGTTAATGGGGTTCAAAAGTATTCAACAAATGATCAAGGGCCTGGTGACCTATATTTTAATTGTGGAGTTTATGCAGCACCTGCTCATATAAGCTACTATATGGAATCAAGGTGGAGAGACATCAAAATATTCAAGAAGTGAACAACTTAATTATGATCATGTCACATATTGAAGCTCATATCTTAAGTATCCAGTTTGTATCTTTGCACTTAATTATTGTTGAAACTATACAATGAATGTCTTATGTTTTTGTTTGTACTTTTGTATCCTTCACTCTATATGTGTGTGTGTGTGTATATATATATATATATATATATATATCTTGAAAGACTGCAGTGGTTCATCACAATTCTATGAAATCATGGCTTTCTTCCTACATACCCTTTTGATCCAAGTCTTCTGTTTTAGGCCTATAATCAATCAGAAATGGCATTCTTTTCCTCCTTTTCTTTGGTGCCATAACTACTGGAATATTTGTGGGTTTTAAATCCACCTCCCAAATTCCTATATCCTTGCAGTTCTGAGAATTTTTCAAGGTTAACTGTCTGTCTAGGTTAGATTAGCTAATTTAACAAAGGGAGAGTCATGTGTGTTAATGCTTTTCCATGTCATATATTGTTTATCAATCACAAATCATATGCGAGAAATTTCAAAGTATTCACAAAGTAGTAGAGAATAAAAGTTGGTATATACATCAAATTTAACTAAGTACGATCCAATCCATGAAGAGCTAATTTTGACTATATCAATCAGTGGCGTAGCCACTCTTTGAGTTATGGGTTCAAATGAATCCACTTATAAAATTGAACCCCTTTGAATTGTTGGAAAATTTTGAGTAAAATAAGAAATTGATTCACTAAAAAATTGATTTGGGTCGATACATATAATAGATAATTTCATGGGTTCAATATAAATATTAATTTTTTTATAATTACTTTTTGGTTCCATCAAAATTAGGCCTGCTCATTTTTCGGTGTCGGTCGGTGTCGGTTTTTTCGGTTCGGTTTTTTCGATTTTTATTCGGTATATACATAACCGATAACCGACCGAAACTTCAATGAAACCGATAAGTTCGATTTGTCGGTTTTTGGTCGGTTTTCAGTTCGGTTTTCGGTTTCCAGTTTATGTAGATTATTAGTTTTTTTTAATTAAAGTTAGATTATTAATTTAATCATCATATATATTAGTTATAATAAGGTAGATTATTAGTTTATTATAACTAATAAATTAATAATCATATATATAAAAATAATTATAAACTAAAACTATATTTTATTTCATATATATATATATAATAATAAAAATTTACTATATATATAAAAAAATGTTGGTTTTTCGGTCGGTATCGGTTCACTAATTATTAGTGAATCGCCACCGACCCCGAAAAACCATTTGCACCGCGGCCTCAAAACCGACTAAACCAACTGCACCGTTTACACCACACCGTTTGCACCATTTCAAGTCGGTTCAATCGGTTCGGTCGGTTTTTGACCAGCCCTAATCAAAATTAAAAACTACTCACTATTATCATTTTTTAATTGTCTATGTCTATACCCTTTTGTTTCTTTTCAATTATCCCTTATTATTTTCTTTCTAAACATACCCATCTATCAAATGTGAGCTAGTTTTTTGAATTGTAAATAATGGATAGAAATCCTCTCTCCCCATTTTCTATACCCCCTTGTCCCCCATCCACCAAATCATGACCGTATCCCTTGTATTATACTTTGTTTGTTTCAAGTTTTATCAAATACTCCCTCCGTCCCATATTATCTGTCCCCTAATAGAAGTGGACAGATAATATGGGACGGAGGTAGTAACATTAATAAAATAAAATAAAAATCCCACTTAATCATCAGGTTTAGCCCCAAATTAAAAATAAATAATCGAATATAAGGTTTAGTCCTAAATTTTAATACATTTCCCATAGGGTTTTAGAATGAAAATATAAAATTTAATTTAACTAGGCAAACAAGGAATAACATTAGCGATTAAAAAAGGACATGTGTCATTATTTGGTGGATGGGAGACAATGGGGAACAGAAAATAGGAAGAGAGGATTTCTATCCATAAATAATATCAAAATAAAGTTGGTCTTGAACATTAATATATCCCTTATTCCTTTGGAATTCAAAAATTTTGAGATAGTTTCAATTTACATAGTCATGTCTATTGTAAAAAAAAAAGACATAGTTATCTCTCGAACATTAAAATCATATTCATATATATATTGAGCCCACTTGGAAAAATTTCTGACTACGCCACTACTATCAATTCTCACTAATCTCCTTTTCTTCCTCTTCAGAATGTGACAGATTTTGCTAATTTGTGAATGTTTTTTGGCCAATGCTAATTTGTGAACTTTGACAAGTTTTTTTTGTTTGGGTTGCACGAGACGAAGAAATTTGTGACAAGGTTAGAGAGAGGAAAAAGTTGTTAAACCAATAAAGATATACGAAGGTAATTCAACCCTTTATACCACGTTAACCAACTCTGCGCTTATCCAATTTGTGTTGGGAATTGGGCTTAATATCCTATTTTTTTCCTTTTAAAAAAGGTTTATGTGATTCTGACCTAGTTAGTAGTTACCTCCCAATTCTGCATAAAGAAAAAATCCCCTGTTTTGTCTTCCTTCATCTCTCTTTGGCATTCAATATCGGAATCCCAGTATGGAAGAAATAAGGAAGAGAAAGACCAAGAAGAGTCATGGGGAGGAAGAAGGAGAAGAAGAGCAGATACAGATGGATAGATTGTCTAATCTTCCAGACACGATTCTAATTCACATCCTTACGTTGCTTCCTGGAACCAAGCACTGCGTTCAAACCAGTGTTCTGTCCAAGCGTTGGAAGTGGTTGTGGGTTTCTCTTCCCGACCTCATCTTTCACAGTTATCATTGTCGCTACTCTTCATCGTTCCCTAAATTCGTAGCCCATGTCTTGTCCATGCGCGGCGGAAGTCTCTCCGTCAACAAATTGTCTTTCTATTACAACAGGAACGATGAGACATTTATCGGTGGAGTAATCAACTATGCTGCGTCCCATAATGTGAATCATCTTAGCCTTTGCTTACGATCTGCATCTTTGAAACTCTTGTTCCCTCTCTTCAATGCTTGTCGATCCTTGAAAACCCTAAAGTTGGAATCGTTTGAAAACCTAAATCTATTGAAGAAATTCACTCTTCCCTGCCTCACCACTCTGCATCTCTCTAATTGTAGTTTCTGCTTCTCCGATGAGTTTGAACCCACTCCGTTGGACCCTTTTGGAGGGCTTGTCAATCTGAAAAGTTTACATCTTCAAGCTTGTCGCGTTGGTGACGTTGAGAATTTTAGAGTTATGGGACCTCAACTTGATAGCTTTACCATTCATGGCCATTTTGGTTGCAAGTTTGATATTTTTGCCCCAAAACTCCGATTTTTCACCTTTAGGAATATTAGAGCTGAGGAATTTCCCAATCTCGACTTTCCGCTCTTGAAATTCGTGGATGTTGATCCCTTTTTAACATGGGAAATAAAGGAAAAATCCCTCTTGGATTTGATCAATATGTTCCATGGATTTTATCATGCGCAATCTCTCACAATTTCGTCCCATGTTCTTGAGGTACATATTATATATTCTCTCTTTATGTTTTGGGTGTCTATTTAGCACCGTAATCAACATCTCTCTTATTTGCTTTTATTTCATTTATATGCAGGGTCTGATGAAGTTTCCTGATGTGTTAGAAAATCAAGCTTCTTCCCCCTTTGTCAAGTTAGAGACTTTGAAAGTGAGATGTCGGTTTAGTCGCTTAGTCAATATACCCGACAATGTGATGAACTACTTTGGCAAAAACATAACACTTGAGAAGATTTAAATAGGTATTTGCAGTTCTTCAACATGCTGTTTTAAAGTTCCTATGAAATTTAATACCTTTCAGTGAGACTAAGTCTCTTCTAAACTAAATATTGATGATTAATATTGATCGATGATATGTCTGTAAAACATGATCTATCCTAAATAAGAGAGGCCCAACTTGCTTTTGTTCATGATCATGTGCTATGTGTTATATAATCCTAGATAAGAAAGGCTACAATCCCGATGTTAAAAAGAAAAAAGAAGAGCAGATATTATTCAGTAGTTTCTAGTACTTAATGCCAAATTGCAAAGCATTCCATGGAATAAATTATTGCCTTTTGTTTTCCTCACATTCTATTATATATTTACGATTTTATTTTATGCGGCCCATAAAGTGTGTTTGAAGATGAGATATGATTAGATATAAGAGGGTGATATGTGCGGATTGCTACGATACTTTTATACATAAACCATCATACTAATCATCTCCTTGTCTTGGTGCCAAAAAAAATCATCTCCTTATCTTATCTAGCTAATCTCATCGCCCATAGTACCTAAATTCAATCAAAATTGATTGTGAATATTGATTGTGATTGTGGACTATTAAGTAAAGGGTTTCAATTACACCATATGTCTTATGAAGTCCAATCCGTGTTGTAGGACAATATGATTTAATGATCTCAATTCTAGCATTATCTTTTATCTTAATCTCGGTAGGTAAGTGAAGTAACTAACTGTCTTGGTTAGTTAGGTCAACTGTAACGTAACAAAGGGAGAGTACACATAATGCTTCCTTGTCCTAATATTGTTTATCAATCACAAATCTTATAAGAGCCATATATACTATATTACAAGGCTTTCAAACCAAGAAATAACTAACTAATTGAATACTTGTAATTAAAGACTAGCTGATGCCATGGGCCTAGCATGGCCTAGAGCCGTTTAAGCTATTTTAGAGACCTGAGACGAAGAGAAAGGTCTATTTATTTTATTTAGTTATTCAGTTAAACCAATGATTCGTTATTGGAGCAGATAGCAACAACAATTTCATCTGACATGCGTATTTTTGATTTTCCAATGGATTTACATCTTTCATTAATGAAAATTTTTTGATGTAGTGAGTAATCGCGCGCTCTCGTTGTTTGCTGTTCAAGAATTCTTGTTTAGCCAGTTCATACCATCCATACATGGTGTTTTGATCTAAGATTTCAATTCTTTCATGTTTCAGCAGCAGCATATTGTTCCATGGAGCTAAGGTCCAAAATAAAGATTATTGTCAAAACAGTTGGTCCATCGTCTTGCTATAACGCAACAAAACCATTAAATATACTTGTAAGAAAAAGAATTGGAAATCTTTAAATTAATGAGATTTTTGAGAATTACATAACTAATTGAACTATAGAATATAAAACCTCAGCATACTAATACCTAATAAAAAAAAAAAAAACTTAGCATACTATAGTACCAATGCTCTTTTCCAACCTAAGAAAAAGCAAATTAACAAGAAAATATTAAAGAGATTGATCGAGTAATCTTCTTATTGGAATTGGGCACAGAGTATGAGGACCAAGGGAAGCACAACCACAAGCAAAGCTTCCAAGAAGCAGGGGCAGAGGGAGGGGGGACGAGTAGGGCCATGGCGCCCCCGTCTCATGAAAGTTCAATCATAAGTAGTATTCTTTCAATTAAGAAATTGGAAAAATCTTGCTTTGGCCCCTGCACAATTTTCCATTTTTCATATTTGGTCACTCAGTAACATTTTTAAGTAATAGCTCCTTTTTATATTTGTAAATAAATCTTTTTTTTGGTCATATTTGTAAATAAATCCATTCAATTTTTTTTAAATAGGATTCCTTTCAATCTATTTGAGATTAATTATTTAAATATTCATTCTATTTTTTTAATAAAAGTATTATTACCCTTTTTTTTCTACATAAGAACTAGTGAAAGTAAAAGGCTGCAACTACGGTTTCAAAGTGACAATTCCGACCCGGTCTTCCCGTAGTATAGGAAGAGTTGTTGTGGAGGCTCATTGTAGATCGTAACTCCATTGTTTGCCTCATGCGCCAATAACGTCAAGCAATCATACAGTCCCTTACTAAGTGTAACAAGGATGTTAATTCATTATAGCATGCTGAAGAAAATGTACCACCACTGCTGCATCCAATTCAACAATTAAAGGGAACCACGTTCCTTTGCAAACAATAAACCTTGCCGGCATCCAATTCAACAATTAAAGGGAACCACGTTCCTTTGCAAGCAATAAACCTTGTTGGACTCCCCATAGCTCAGGTTCAAGGCTACTGGTGACACCAATATTAATCATGTAACTAATTACCTGAAGTATCTCGAATGAGCCCTCTTGCAGACGCATGGTTATCCGTATGTCGCATGATCAATACGTTACCTAGGGTTTACAATGTACATTCCCTTGTGCTTGGCCCCCACAAGATTGAGGTACCTACATTTTCATATTGTGTTTTTGATTCGACATATCTCTTTAAAATAAAATTAACTATAATTATAATAATATTTCAGGATCTCATGAAGTTCTGGTTTATTGAAATATCAAGCTTCTCCCTTCACCACCAGATTAAATACTTTAAAAGTGAAATGGCCTAGCACCAAGCCTTTCAGTATACCTCGCAATGTGATGAATTATTTTGGCGTAACCATTATTAGGATTTAATTATATATATGAGGTGTTTCAGTAATGCGCTGCAAATCAATACTTCAAAAGCACGCATTCAAGATAAGAAAATACTGCAAAATTTTCTTTTATGATTATAGGCTTGAACTGGGTTGGCAGAAGAGTTTAAAGAAGATGAGAGAAACTCAGAATGATGGTTGTGCATGAATCAATATTGATTTTGAATCCTTGTTGTAATGCCTTTTGGCACCCCTCATGCATCCTATGTGACAGTGATGAAATTACCAGACCAGCTGACGAGGTCTCATTCTTGAAATGTAGAATGGAAGGAAATCCTTTGTTGATCCCTTTTAACAAGGAAAACAAAGTAATTAAGTGACCACTATTTTAAGGGGATTCAGAACTTAACTATAGTAATTATAACTGACCAAAAGATCTGCTTACAAACTTGAGAAAAAAGAAAGAAATTCAGCTGAGATATAGAGAATGAAAGAAAAAATAGGACAAATTCATGGTCTCATGATTTCCATTGACCTGTAACAAGAAGAAGACAATGAGGACCTGTAACAAGAAGAAGACAATGAGGATTCTAATTTAGTGAAAATTGCAAATTTTAGAATTTTTTTTTTGAAGGATGCAAATTTTAGAATTAATTGAGGAGGTTTTGTCAGAACTACCTCTCAATAAAAATATAAGTAATGCTACTTAACCCGCCTATAATTCTACCGTCTATATTATCCCGCCCAACATGTTATTGGAAAAATTTACCATAATTCCTAAAACTCTATTTAATAATACTCTAAAATTAAGGGATTTATTCAGCAAATAGGCTAAATCGGGAATTAATTTAGGGTCAATTATCATCAACCGTAATGAAAACAAGAAAAAGACCCATTGGTGTAATGAATCAAGATTATTCTTTAAAACAATCAATAAGTAAAATATTTCCTACTAAGTGTAATAAAAATAAATGAATTTCCTCTCTTGCCCTTAAAATTTTAATTAATTTTCTTTTTTTTTTCCTTCTTTCTCTTTACCTAATTTATTTCCATAACTTTTGACTAGTTTATCGTGATTCTCATAGCCCTAACAATGTCTTAATGGTTCTTATAATTTGTTTCGTTTTGCAAAAGCCAACCATAAAATCCTTGGGGAAAAAAATACGACTGCCGATTACTTCAAAACCCACAAAAATTATCGCACCACCTCCTTGTTTTAGCCCCACTTTCATGGTTGATATGCGAATAATTTGCCATCCAAAATCTGTTTCCATGTAATTTGGCTTTGGCAGTTGTTTTAAATCACCAAAATAAACCCAGTTTTTATACTATTTTTAATCTCAAATTTTTTTTTTTTATTTCGAATTTGGTTTGTTTGAATGGCAGAGGGAAAGGTGAGGTGAAGGACAGAAGGATAAGTGGATAACGGAGAAGAAAAAGATTTTTTTATGTTGCCGTTATTTTTTCTTTTAATTATCTTTAAATTTAAATATTAAGGATAAAAGAGTAAAATCAAGTGATTTTCATTACACCTAGAGGGAAATATTAGATCTCATTAATTCTTTATGGAATAATGTTTAGCTATTACACTTAGGAGTCTTTTTCAACCCTTCATTACACTCCCAGATAATTTACCCATTAATTTATTACCTTAATTATTATTCGGGATAATTGGCCGTAAAATGGAGCAAAAAGTATTTTCCTAGAAAAGAGTAGTATCATCAATAATATGTTGCAACCTAAAATAAAGGAATTTTCTTTCAGACCCTCCCTCTGTAGGCACAAAGCCAACTAATAAAACCCAAGTAGAGGGCATAAAGCCGACATAAATTGATACAAATATGGGGTTGGATCAAGTGGTAAGCGGCAGGCTCACCTACCAAACCCCGGTGCGTGACCTCCGGATTAATTTGCTCTAGATACCAAGTGGGAAAAAAAATATTCCACCTATCCCACCACTATTAGCTCCTCCGAGAATTCTTAAACGAGTATTCCCATTGTTTCGAAAAACTGATCGACAGAACATTAAATGACGCCCTTGGGACCTCTGCTCGCAGCCAACTTCTGAACACACATACAACTTGTCCTGTTTTTTCCACGTCGTCCTCAAACTGAAAGAGGAAGATCAACCCGCATAGTTTTCTTGTTAGCCGCCAAACTTTGAAGAAAACAATCCTCATCGCCTTAATGTTACCAAGTCGTCTTGACATGAAATTCCCAATGAGACAGAGTCAAGAAAATAACTCCTGAAAAAGATCGATAGCACACAAAAAGCCGAAATGAAAAATCAGCCACCAAAACCAGATAAAAAGAAAAATCTGATTCGTGAATTTACGAATTTAGATATAAATAGATAACAAAAAGGACCCTCCCTGCCATTTAGAAATTCAAAAAACCAATTCGGATAAGAGAACCAGCAATTACTGAAAATCCTCGAGAGAATCAATAAAATACTCTAAGGAAAGTAGCTTGTACACCGACAAGAGAGAAAACCCACCAAGGGGGAAGACCGACACTCCATCCAAGGGAAAGATTAAAATCCCATCGAGGGAAAATGAAGAAAACGAAGAAAACTCAGGCATTTCCTACTAATAATTCTTTGAATTATCTGAGCATTAAGGATTTTGAAAATATTTGCAAAAGAATATGCCCAAGACTTGGGTGCTCTATCTTGGCTTTTTAATTAACAAGACACATGGCACTCACTAATAGAGGAAAGCATTTGAATGATAGTTCAAATCCAACCAAGTAAGATTTAGATTAAGTGTATTCAAATATTTAAACCTCTGTAATTATCCTATAGTTTAAATTGTAAAGCCTATCATCATCTCATGCAACTGTATAATCATCATACTTAATACAGAAACTGAAGACACTTTTCACCTCAATTATTCTTTGCTAATCACTTTTCTTTATGTTATCAACAGTTAGGAAACTCTAAGTGAGTTTTTTTCCTCAACATAATTTCTCTTTCTTCTCTTCGATCCTCATGACTTCCAGTACCTCCTCTGGTTCTCTGAAACAACCTCCATTCTTAACACCAATACTCAGGCAATCAACCATACTAATGGATTGCCGCCGCTCATCACCATCAACGCTACAACTCAGCTCCCCATCAAACTGACTCCTCACAACTTTCCTTCATGGAGAGCCCAGTTTAACTCTCTGCTTATTGGACACAAGCTCTTAGGCTATATCGATGGCTTTAAGCCGTGCCCTGCTTCTCAGATTCAATCAAAAGACAATCCACAACTCCTTGTTCCAAATCCAGAGTATGATCATTGGATCCAACAGGATCAGTTGTCGCTGCATGGCATCATTGCCTCTGCAACCGAAACAATCATCTTTTTTTTTTTTTTTTTTTGCATCTTGTACAACTGCTTAAGATGCGTGGTCTAAAATTCAAAATATGTATGCTAACAAATCCATATCTCATATGATGCAGCTTAGAGAGAAGTTGCTGCAACCAAAAGAAAACAAATCTGTTCAAGATTATTTTCAGTATATTCGACACACTGCAGATGAGCTTGCACTCATCAACTCTCCAGTTAGTGAAGATGAATTGGTTATTCATGTTCTGAATGGAATTGGTTCAGAATTTAAGAAAATTCCAGCTGGGATCAGCGCTCGTTAAAGCTACATTTCCTTTGAAGAATTGTTAGACAAAATGACAGATTATGAGAGCTATCTATCAAGACAGAATTCAACTGATGTTTATGTGCATACAACAAATGTTGCTCAGAAGTTCAACCAGTCAGACAGGTCTAGGCAAGGTCCAGGCAGGGTCCAAAGCATTCTTCTTTTAATAAGAATTTTACTTCTACTGATAACTATGTGCAGACTAGGAAATCTTCTCCTAGGTTATTCTACCAATTCTGTGACAGACCAGGTCATACTGCTAGGTCTTGTTACCAAATTCGCCCAAAGCAGAACTCATCTTCACCATCTGTTCATCTTGCCACTGCTGCAACAAAGCCTAGTAACACTTGGCTATTGGATATTGGTGCCTTGCACCATGTTACATCAGACTTTCGCAATCTTGATCTCAGTGAAGGTACTAAGGCACAGATGAACTGATTATTGGAGATGAGAGTGGTCTCAACATAACAGATACTGGTTCTCTCTCTATTCCTACTAAAGTTGTTTTTTTTTTAATTTGAAAAATGTGTTATGTGTTCCAAAAGTCAACATAAATCTTTGCTCAGTGTCTAAATTTTGTAGAACCAATAATGTTTCAGTTGAATTTTACCCTTTCTCTCACCTTGTGAAGGATCTTCAAACGAGGAAAACACTTGTATGAGGCCAAAGTGAAGATGGAATTTACCAACTCCAGTCAGCCAAACCTCTCATCAAACACAATGCTTTCGCTTATGCAGGAACAAAAACAGACTCCACAACTTGGCACCAACAATTAGGACATCTAGGATCCAAAACTCTCAGTTATTTACTTAAATCTTCTTATTTACCTTGTTCCAACAAGTTATCTAATAGTTTGTATAATTCTTTTTGTTTTAGTAAAATACACAAACTCCCATTTGCAGTTTCTTCAATCAATTCTTCTCGTCCTTTAGAAGTTTTGTTCTCTGACGTATGGGGTCCAAGTAAAATCGTATCTGTTCAAGGTTATAAGTACTATGTCTCTTTTGTTGATCATTTTACTAAATATATATGGCTTTTTCCACTTAAGCAAAAATCTGAGATTCATGCCATCTTTGACTGGTTGAGAGATTTTTTAATGTTCCAATTCTGACGGTGTATTCAGATTCAGAGGGAGAGTATGAGAAGCTGAAAGATCTGTTTGAAAGTATGGGAATAACAAGACCTAAAAACACCCCCACATACGCCAGAACACAATGCAGTGACAGAAAGGAGACATAGATCCATTGTTGAAACTGGTAAAACACTCTTACATCAAGCATCAATGCCACCTAGCTACTGGCCATATGCCTTTGCACCAGCTGTTTATCTGCTTAACAGGTTACCCGCGCCAATTTTGCAACAAAAAAGCCCATTTGAAATGCTTTTAAAACAGAAACCAAACTACAATAAGCTCAAAACCTTTGGATGTCTGATAAGACCTGATTTAGTACTGTTTATTTTCTGTATGATTTTGCCTTGTTTTGGTAGTCATAAGTATCTATTTACTCTCATATTTCTCATATTTGTGTTTTCAGGCCCATTTGGAGCTATTATTTAAGAAGATGAAGATTTGGAGCAATTTGGGATCAATTTGGAGAAACTACTGATTTTGGCCTAGTAGGCCCATTAGGCCCGTTTGAGCCCATCAAGCCCAGAAGGAAGGCCGAATCATTGAAGACCCAAATTTGATTTCTATAGGCCCAGTTCGGATGTCTTATAGCCCAAAGAGGAGTTCCAAGCCCAATCAGCAATTACGATGCAGTAATTAATTAACAATGGAGAAAATCCAAATCCTAGTCCATAGGATTCACAAGTGCAGTTTCGGTATAAATTTCATATCTTTTGATCCAGAGCTCAGAAAAATGCAAATGAGATACTGTTGGAAAGAGGAATCCAAGGTCTACAACTTTCATGTTTTGCCCGAAGTCCAGTTCTGCCGTTAAGAATGTCGAAAATGCCCCTGAAATATTCTGGACAGTTTTGATAGCATTCCTAACCAACGTGGGAAAGTACCTAAACCGAATTGGGGACCCTTGGGATGTGATTTGCAGCTGTAATTGGTGATGTGAAACACTCCAATTTGCCAAGGAAGGATCCTAATTAATGAGGATGATCTACTTCAACCAATTAGAGTCCTTGTTTGGAGACAAAGTTGATGTAAATCCTAGTTAGAGTAGGATTAGGAAGTTAGATGTCTATCTTACCCTTTGTATAGCCACATCCAAGGGCTGGTATTGATTGTCTAAAGGGTAGGATGTGTCCTAGGTTTGCCTATAAATACGTAGGATTATTTCAGGATTTGTGATAACTGATTAGAAGTCAGAAAGTGTAGAACCCTAGGGAGGAAATTCCTCTGGATTGTCGCCCCTTGGGGGCTGCCTTGCTCTTGTCGAAATTCTTCTTCTTGGTCTTGTACTTATGCTTCTCATTGTTGTTTCAATCATGAGTAAGTTATCTTGATACTTTTCTACTTTAAACCCTTTTGTTATGAATTAATCAATTTTATCCATGGTGGGATGTTGTGCTTTAATTCTATATCAATTGATTGATGAATTGATGATAATTCATTATGCATATATCGACTTGTTCATGTATGTATAATTGGCGGATTTGATTTGATGAAATAATCCTTTTGATAAACAAGTTTTCATTATAAACCCTGATTTTATTATTTAGGTTGAGTTAATTACTTGTTAGGAAAGTTGACGCCTAATTAGTTAATTAATTGAATCTCTGCTATATTAGATTTGGTGAATAGTTAGTAATTGAATCTAATTGTTAGTAGCAAGATTTAATATATTCAATGAATAATTAGTAATTGAAGTATTGAATTGGGTTTGGTATTGATCTTATGCTTTGATGAATAACTAGTAATCATAAGTTTATGCTTGGGGTATCTATTGTTCTTACTGCTTTATTGATTGCTTTAATTGGTGAATAACTGCTAATTTGGAATTAATAAACGGGCTATTGATGGGAATAACTAGTACTGCTTTAGTCTACATCTTATAATGGATTAGGGAGAAGAAGAATAATTAGTACTCTAATTCCTGGCCAAGGACTTGCTTATGTTTTATGCTTTAATTAATTTGTTGATCTGTGATCCATGGTATCTTTGATTATTTTCATACTTAGGTGGGGATAAATGGAAAAGATGGTTAGTTTATTTATTGCTTTCTTAGTTAACTTAGATTTCTGTTTAATTATTTGCTTTCATATAATTTGGTGCTTTTAACGTGTTTGTTCTCTTAGTTGTTTTGATTCAGTTAATAGCCTTTTGTCTTCTCTGTGGGATCGATCCTGACTTGCCCTAGCTACTATAGTTGGAGTTTGTTAGGTTTTATTTTATGATTGTTTGACGACAGCGATCAATGTCTCTGCTATCCATGGTTAAAACCTTACACCAGTCATAAACCTGAGCCAAAATCCAAACCCTGTATGTTTTTTGGTTATTCAAAACACCAGAATGTCTACTTTTGTCTTGAACCAAAAACACAAAGGGTATACACTTCTCGGCATGTGTTGTTTGATGAACAAAATTTCCCATTCAGTAAGATCAATTCAGCTCTCTACTCTAATTCTGAAGCATTGTCTCAACTCAAGTCTCTTTCAGATATTCCAGTTGTTACTACTGTATCTACTACTCCTACAAAAGCTGACATTTTAGAAAATTCATCTGGCCTCATTTCATCACCTCCTGCAGTGTAATCTTCAACACAAAGTCCAACACAGGTAACTGATTCAAACTCCTTTGTTAATACATTTACACTATCACATGCTCCTATTCCTACTAATATTGCACCTGTGAGAACACATAAGATGGTTACCAGATCTCAGAACAACATCTTTAAACCAAAGAAATTGTTCACAGCCACCAAGCATCCACTCCCAAGTTCAGTTGAACCAACAAGTGCCACAATGGCAGTTAAGATTCCTGAATGGAAGACTGCAATGGTGGAAGAACTTGAAGCTCTTCATAAGAATCAGACTTGGCAGCTTGTTCTAGCACCAACCGATAGAACAATTGTTAAACGCAAATGGGTTTTCAGGATCAAACGCAATCCAGATAGATCTTTCTCTAGGCATAAAGCTTGGTTGGTAGCTAATGGATTCTCACAGCAGCCTGGGTTAGATTTTAATGAAACTTTCAGTCCTGTAGCGAAACCAGTAACAATGAGGACTATTTTATGTTTGGCAGTATCTCATAGGTGGCATTTACATCAATTTGATGTAAATAATGTGTTTCTGCAGGGCAAACTTGATGAAGAAGTCTATATGACTCAGCCTCCTCTTTTTCATGATAAGGTTCATCCAAACTATGTCTGCAAATTGGACAAGGCCATTTATGGCTTGAAACAAGCTCTGCAAATTGGACAAGGCCATTTATGGCTTGAAACAAGCTCCAAGAGCTTGGTATTCAGCTCTGAGCTCGTACTTGATGCAGTATGGTTTTTCAAACTCCAAAGCAGATCATTCTCTATTCATCTACAAGAAAGAAGACACACTTGCATTCATGCTCATCTATGTAGATGACATTATTTTGACAGGAAATCAACCAGCTTTTCTTCGATCATTTGTCAATGATCTCTCAGCTCAATTCTCTCTCAAAGACTTGGGAAATCCGAATTTCTTCCTTGGAATCGAAGATGCTCCTCACTCAAATGGAATCTTTCTACCTCAGGACAAGTATATAACTGAGATTCTTGAGAAAACTAATATGTCAGGGGCCAAAGTTGCCAATTCACTTTTGTCTACATCAAAATCATTGAGATTGCATGATGGAACAACTGCAACAAATGAAGAAGAGTACAGAAAAATCATAGGATCCCTTCAATATCTTTGTCTTACAAGACTAGATATTTCCTATGCCGTTAATAGGCTATCTCAGTTCATGCACAAGCCCACAGAGACACATTTTGCAGCTTTAAAAAGGGTTCTCTGGTACTTAAAGGGTACATTATTTTATGGCCTCAACATCAACAGAAAGAAAGCATTTGACTTGACAGTTTTCACTAACTCCGATTGGCCTGGTGACCCTGATGACAGGCGTTCCACATCAGCATTTGTGATCAAGCTTGGAAACACATCTATTTCATGGAGCTTTAAAAAGCAAACAACAATTGCCAGGTCATCAACTGAAGCAGAATAGCGTGCAATTGCTGTTGCAGTAGCTGAAGTGACTTGGATCCAATCATTACTCTCTGAGCTTCAGCTGCACATTCCTCTTTCTCCACCAACCATACTTTGTGACAATCAAAGTGCTAGTTATACATGTGTAAATCCAGTATTTCACTCTCGGATGAAGCACCTAGCCTTGGACTATTTGTTTGTTCAAGAGAAAGTTAATGCAGGCAAGCTCAAAGCTAAACACATTCCTTCAACAGTTCAGTTAGCAGACGCACTTATCAAAGCTCTATCTCACCAGCGTCTTCAGACATTAATCTCCAAGATTGGAGTCTCAGAAGGATCCTCCATCTTGCGGGGGAGTAATGGAGGGAAGTATTTTAATTATAGTTCAAATCCAACCAAGTGATAAGATTTAGATTAAGTGTATTTAAATATTTAAACCTCTGTAATTATCCTATAGTTTAAATTGTAAAGCCTATCATCATCTCATGTAACTATATAATCATCATACTCAATACGGAAACTAAAGACACTTTTCACCTCAATTATTCTTTGCTAATCACTTCTCTTTACTCACTACGTGAGTAGTTTTTTTGCAGTTCTTTTTTAAATGGATAGTTTTTTTTTAAAAAAAAATGATATAAATAAAATTTAAATACTATATTTATCCTCTAATGGATAATTTTATTTAAAATGGGTGGTTTTTATTTTGTTTTGAATTTTTAAAAACTGAGTTTGTGTCCGAGTCAACTCGTGACACAAACTCAGAACTTGACTTTATAATTAGTAATAGTAATCGGGCACACGCACATGCGCATGCAAATCCAAAAAATTAATCAATTAATTAAGAACTTGAATAATAAATAAAATGAAAAATTATAAAAGAGAATGTTAGATAAAAAATTGTGAATTGTGAATTTTCTTCTTTTTCCCCTAATGGATGGGGTGATAAAAAATGTGAATCGTGAAATGGTAACTAAGTTTTTTTTTATTTTTTTTATTTTTTTTTGCAACAAAATGGTAACTAAGTTTATAGTAGTAACTTTTGGATGAATCAATTTTCATAAAACATCAAATATACGGACATAGTTCCTTATACATCAACAAAACAAAATTAAGAGAAAAACACCACACATCAAACAATAAGTTTTCCTTAGTAGCTATAACCTATGTTTTTGTAACTTGTTTAAAATCTCGAGATTAATGAGAACTGACTAAATTTAATCCGAATTAGTAAAACCTTAATTAATCAAAATTAATTGTTTTTTTTTGGCATCAATCAAAATTTGTGGGAAAAAAAACAATCAAAATTACATGTTCAGAATATCAAAGCAACGATGTAATCAGGCAAAAAGCTTATCAAAGTAAAGGTGGCTTAATATGGTGTCAAGAGTGGGAGAGGAGATGAGAAAAATAACCATTTGAAAATCTAATTCATGCAAATTGACTGAAGAAGTACATGAATTTTTCACCGAAACTGAAAAAATAAACAAATACTATATTCATTTGAAGTAATTAATATTCAAAATTGAAATGCAAATTTAAAGAATTTTTTACATTAATTGTTTTGATGAATATGGCTATACGGTCTTCAAATGAGTCCACGGTCTTCAGATCTCTTTTTCAAAATGCATTTATACCGTTGGAGGTAAATAAATAATAAAATAGTATATATTGTGTTCTTGGACTAAACAATGGGTAGAGGAAGAGAAAGAGGATGGAAGAAGAAGAAAGACTTTGTAGAAGTTGTTTTTTTTTCTTTTTAAAACACAAATTACGGGTAGAGGAAGAGGAAGGAAGAAGCAGAAAGACTTTGTAGAAGTTGGTTTTTTTTTCTTTTTAAAACACAAATTACGTTGAGTAGTTAGTGGATAAGTTTAATGGTTAATTAACCACTTTTTTAGCAGTTTTTATTCTAGTCTAATGAGTTGTAAATATTTAATATTGTTATATTTATTTGTGAGTAACCGAGTTTGTCTCCGAGTTAACTCGTGAGACAAATTCAGGGGCTCACATTATAATTAGTATAGATAGATACAAGACATAGGGCACTCACTAAGAGTAGTTTATGACAGTTTTTTTTTAGATAGGTAGTTTTTTTTAAAATGATATAAATAAAAATTTAAATACTATATTTATCCTCCAATGGATAGTTTTATTTAAAATGGGTGGTTTTTTATTTTGTTTTGAATTTTTAAAAACTGAGTTTGTGTCCGAGTCAACTCGTGAGACAAACTCAAGACTTGGCTTTATAACTAGTAATCTGAGTTTTACTAATTATAAAGTCAAAATCGAGTTTGTCTCACGAGTTGACTCGGATACAAACTCAGTTTTTAAAAATTCAAAATAAATTAAAAACTACCTATTTTAAATAAAAACTACCCATTAGAAGATAAATAAAATATTTAAATTTATTTATATCATTTAAAAAAAAACTACATATTGAAAAAAACTATCATAAACCACTCACGTAGTGAGTGCCTTATGCATTGTAGATATAGATGATGATTGAGATTTGAGATTTGCCACTAATGTTACAAATACATGGCACTCACTATGTGAGTGGTTTGTGTCAGTTTTTTTTTTCAATAGGTAGTTTTTTTCTTAATGATATAAATAAATTTAAATATTATATTTATCCTATAATTGGTAGTTTTTATTTAAAATAGGTAGTTCTTAATTTATTTTGATTTTTTAAAAACCAAGTTTATCTCTAAATCAACTTGTGAGACAAACTCAGATTTTGACTTTATAATAATTAGTATAGATTTTCGGCACATGATTTGCCACTAATATTAATATCTCGAAGTCTTGAAAATTGAATTACTATAAAATGAAATGGATAGCATTATTGGCCCTCAATTTGGTTGGTGTGAGTTGGGCTCAATACCTAATTAATCAATTTTAAATTGGGCTTAATGTTAAGACTTCTTCTTCATACACCGTGGAAAACCAAAATCCAAAATCTTATATATTTAAAGAGACTTGGGCGTCAAATAACTTCGATCGCCTCTAAGTCTAAGGTTATGTTTGGTCTGGGAGAAACAATATTGCTGGTGGGAAAAAGATTGCGAATTAAGAGTGACAATGACTTATAACTGACAATGTGCATTTTTCCTTCTCAATGGGAATATGTCATTCCCACGTTTGGACCAATACTTCCCTGCCTCTCTAAAACCGAAAGACTCTTTCAAACAATTCCAGAAACAAGTTAATGGGAGCAATATTGTGGCAAAAGATGAGAATATTAGAACTTTAAATTTGTTCATGTAGATGTGGAAGCATGTGATCCACTGGCAAATTATATCAAATATTAATCTTTTAATTATATGGATCCTTTTTTTAATGAAAAGTAATTAGTATTCCTAGTTCCTCCAATTATATATATTAGCCATCAAAGATCATAGGCATTCAAGGCCATAAAACAGAAGATTCTCTTTCTAACAGAGCCAGTTTACAATGTTAAACAATACTGGTTTCATAATGCATACGTGTGTGTATATATACATATATGGTGCCTTATCAAAAATTTTGCCTGTCAATATATCTTTACCTGTGCAATATTGCCACTGGCAATGGAGTTTCCCCCAAACCAAACACAACCTAAGGTTTTTGATAGGGAAAAGAAAAGAAAGTTTATCTGTCTTTGTTCTTAAGCATGGCGGGTAGAAGAGGGAAGAAAAAGAAAAGTAATCCCGGAAGAGAGGTGAAGGATATCGATAGATTGAGCGATTTGTCGGATAGCCTACTAATTCACATCCTTTCCTTGATACCGTCATCCGACTCCAAGACATGCTTTCAAACCAGTGTTCTGTCCAAAAGATGGAAGGACTTGTGGACTCGTTCTCTTCCAGACCTTATTCTTCACGGATATCGGCCTAATAATTGCGACCACTCTTTGTTCGAGGAATTTGTGGGGCATGTCTTGTCGACGCGCGACAACAATCTTCCTCTCAACAAATTCTCTGAAAGAAAGCCTCCGTTTTTCTGTTGTTTTGGAATACTACTTTAGTGACTTATGGAGTATCTTCTTGAGAATTGCACTCTTGCCAACTTGACCACCTTATCTACTCTCCTGTTGTCGTTTTGGGGTTAATAGTAGTAGGAATTCCCAGGTCTCAATTCCATCAATTGCCTCCGCTCTTCACTTAAGGACACCGGCTCTGAGTGGCCTAGCTAACATCTCTCACATTCCCAACATCAACATTCTTATGCTAGACTCGATTGATTCTCTTTACAATTTAAAACTCCTTTAATTTTCCTCTACTATTGTTACTTATTAATTTCAACAATTCCCATAGTCTTTCTTAATCAATCTGCCTTTCCTATATCTCGCCACCCTTGGGGGGCATAATCTGACCCAACTAAAGCACACCAATCCAACAAGCCGAAACAGATCAGGCTTCGCCTACTTTTCTTACCCCTAGACTAGCTACTAGCTAGTGTTATTCATTATGTATTGCTTCATTTTAAGAATGTATGGTTTTGGTCTTTACAATGATTTTGCAATATCAAATTTTCTTACAAATACATTTAAGTACAATGAATGGAACATCTGGTGCTATTATTATTTTGAAGTCTGCAGTTACATGGTGGAATTTGCCATTCCATTCTACTACCTTAGCGCCTTTTAAAGATTTCTAAAGGGGTCTTACTCTTAATGTACTATCTCTCCGGGATTTGCTTGCTACTGATCTCTATGATACATGGTTCACAGTTTAATGTATGGATTGTAACAGTTTTCATCCATGGTAAAGTGAAATTTTCAACAAAGGAAGGATTGAGGGTCCTGCAGTTTACTTATATTTCAAATGTGGGGTTAATGCATATGCTGATGTTTTTCGTCTTCTTCCAAAGTAGATAAACATTTTCATTCATGCTTTGATGATGGTTAAGTTTCATATAATATTTGCACCGATGTCATATAACCAACCACCTAATTATAATTTCTTAAGCCTTGCCTTTGGATTTAACTTCACCCGCTACCTATATATATCTAAGCAATTTGTGTATTTACTAAGAAGTAGTATATGTTGATGTGTGTTGCAGGGTCTAGACTACTCATCAGGAGTTTGGCAGTTTGAAGGGTATGGTTTTGTGCCAAATGGAACTTCTGGGGCTACCATTTCTCAAATCCACGGAGCAGCCTCGGGTGCTCCATTTTGATACTGAGGATCTATGATGGAAACCTGAGGTACTACAGTAGAGATTTGGTGGCCACAGATCTTTATGACAAATGGTTTAGGTTAAATGTGATCCATGATGTTGATGGTAGAAAAGTGACGGTATTTGTTGATGGGGTTGAAAAGTATTCAACCAAAGATCAAGGGCTTGGTGACCTGTAGGAATTAAGAACCAAAAACAGCAAAGAACAAAAGAAAGAGAGCTAAGCTTAGAAGAGAAAAATTTGGAAAAGGGTCACACACATATTGCCTTTTCGTTACAGAATATAAACAAACATAACATAAGCTTATCAGAAGCTTACCAAACGTTATCAATTTCTGCCAGTCACAAGTTCACTTAACACTAAAACTACACCATACATACCATGCTTAAGGATAGACAAACTCCAACTAAATGTCAGAATTTTTATCAGCAAAAAGATCACAACATATCTAAAGATTGTTGATATACATACAACAACTTTGACTTTAACAAAAGATTTTACATACTCTGCCACAATAGAAAAAGCAAACTCATCCATTTTCAACACTCCTCCTTGGCTGATTTGCTGCAAACACCAATCCTTTTTCTCAAATCTGGTCCTTGGTAGAGCTTTGGTCAGAATGTCAGCAAGTTGAACTTCAGAACAACAATAAATCAAACTGATTTCACCAGCTTGCTGCATCTCTCTAATAAAGTGATGCTTAATCTTGAAATGCTTAGTTTTACCATGGAACACAGGATTTTTAGCTATAGCTATAGGTGACTGATTATCACACATAATCTCAATTGCATTAGTTTGTGTTTGGTCCAAATCAGATATTAGTTTCTTCACCCAAATTGCTTGGTTTACTGCAGCAGCAACAACTATGTATACAGCCTCTGCAGTGGACTGAGCAACAACATCTTGCTTCTTAGAATTCCAAGTAAACACTCCTGATCCCAGAGTAAACAAAAAACCAGAAGTGCTCTTCATGTCATCACTTGAACCAGCCCAATCACTATCAGAAAACCCAACAAGCTTCAATTCTGCAGATCTTCCAAATCTGACTCCATAATCAATGGTGCCTTTAACATACCTCAATACCCATTTTTCTGCTTTGAAGTGCATTGAGCTAGGGCTATGCATGAATCTTGACAAAAGACTCACTGCATACATAATGTCAGGCCTTGTTGCTGTCAAGTATAGCAAACAGCCTATCAAGCTTCTATAGGTTGTTTCATTAACCTTTTCAAAGCCATCTTCCCTCATGAGTTTTTCACCTTGAACAAGAGGCGTGTTCACAGCTTTACAATTTTCCATATTAAATTTTTTCAGCATCTCCCTTGAATACTTCTGTTGACAAATGAAAATTCCTTGTTGAGACTGCGAAATCTCCATACCAAGGAAATAAGACATTTCTCCAAGGTCAGTAATCTCAAATGCCTTCACCATTTGATCTTTGAACTGCTGGACCAAGTCTTCATTGCTGCCTTTCACAAGTAGATCATCCACATACAAAGACACAATCAACACATGTCCATTTTCCACTTTCTTCACATACAAAGTTGGTTCACTAAGGCTTTTGACAAATCCCAAGTGAACAAAATGCTCATCAATTCTTTCATACCAGGCTCTAGGAGCCTGTTTTAAACCATACAAGGCTTTCTTAAGTAGATAAACCTTGTCTTCACTTCCTTGTACAGCAAAACCATCTTGTTGTTCAATAAAAATTTCTTCTTGTAAGTAGCCATTCAAAAAAGCAGATTTGACATCAAGCTGGAAGAGTTTCTATTGCTTTTGAGCTGCCAAAGCAAGTAACAATCTGATTGTGTCGTGTCTAGCTACTGGCGCAAATGTCTCACTGAAATCAACCCCATACTGCTGAGCATAACCCTTCACAACCAGCCTTGCTTTCAATCAGTTCATAAAACCATTAGGATTAAGCTTGGTCCTGTACATCCACTTCACTCCAATTACATTCTTATGACTTGGTCTGTCAACAAGAACCCAAGTTTGGTTCTTTTCAATCATATTCAACTCTTCTTGCATGGCCTCTTTCCATCCTGGTGTCTTGATTGCTTCCTCAAAATTTGCAGGTTCTAAAACAGCCAAATTGCATCTTTCATACACATCTGCAACTATTCTTGTACCCCTCACTGGTTCATCATCATAGTTCTCATCATCTAGTGCAGCTTCTTCAAGCTCTTAAGATGACCCCAATTCAATTCTTTGCATTCCATTCTCAGCTTCAGATTTCTCCCAATTCCATATTGCATTTTTATCAAACTTCTACTCACTATCATTTTGTGAGTGGATTGTAAACTCTATAGCCTTTAGAACTACTGCTGCAACCAAGAAATACACAAACTTCAGCCTTTTCATCAAGCTTGCCCCTCTTCACTTTAGGCACATGCACATAACAAATGCAACCAAAGACTCTAAGATGTTCCACCGATGGTTTAGCTCCAAACCATGCTTCAAAAGGTGTCTTACCATCCAAAGCCTTTGTAGAAAGTCCGTTCTGTATATAGACAAAATGGTTGACAGCTTCTGCCCAAAAGCTTTTTGGAAGCTTTTTTTCAAATATCAAGCATCTTGCCATCTCCATCACTGTTCTGTTCTTTCTCTCACTCACTCCATTTTGTTGAGGAGAGTATCTAACAGTCAGTTGATGTTCAATGCCAACATCTTCACAAAACTCTTGAAATCTATCTGAAGTGTACTCGGTGCCATTATCCGACCTGATCACCTTCATCTTGTGTCCACTTTGGTTCTCTACCCAAGCTTTAAACTTCCAAAAAAACGCCTGCAACCTCAGACTTTTGCTTCAGAAAGTAGACCCAAGTGAATCTGCTAAAATCATCGATGAACAAGATAAAATACTTGCTGCCATTTAATGACAAGGTCCTCATAGCATCACAAACATCAGTATGCACTAGCTCCAATTTTTCTGATGCTCCCCCTGCTTGATTAACAGGAAATGGCAGCCTAAATTGCTTACCCAATTGGCAAACTTCACATACATTTTCTTGTTCATAAATAGGAGGCAAGGTAAGAGCTAACTCATTCATATGCATTTGACTCAATGAATGATAGTTAACATGCCCCATTCTCTTATGCCACAAAATTGACTTGTCTACTGAACTTGAATAAGCAGATGAAGTATTCAAATTCCAATTTAGATAGAAACTCCTATCATTCATTCTAGCAGACATCAATTCATTGCCAGCTAGTTCATATATCACACAAGTGTTTTTCTTAAACACTAAAACATAGTCTTTTTCAACTAATTGTCCCACACTAACTAAGTTTTGATCAATATCGGTACAAACAGAACATCAGAGACAATTTTGTTACCTGATGGAGTTTTCACAATGACATCTCCTTTTCCTTTTGCTTCGATAAAATCACCATTTCCAATCCTAACTTGAGCACTGTAGGATTTGTCCAAGTATTTTAACATCTTTTCATCGGACACCATGTGGTTTGTGCAGCCACTATCAACCATCCAAGTGAGATTGTTTCTACAGCTGCTGGCATAGCATGTAGCAACAAACATATGCTCCTCATGTTGCTAGTTGGTTTCAATAACTTAAGCTTGAGTCCCTTGCTTTTGTTGGCTTTTATTCTTGCAAACTCTCTCCATATGGCCCATTTGTTTGCATGACCTACATTGAATGTCAGGTCTAAACCAACAAAGTTTCACCGGATGAGTGGTAAGCTTGCAATGAGGACATGGAGGAAATTTTTTCTTTCCTCCTTCTTTGTCACCATCCTTTTCCTTCTTGCTTTTCTCCTTTTTGACCTAAAAGTTCTTCTTCCCCTTGCTACCAAAATGAGTCTTTTCTTTTCCTTTAGCTTGAAAAGCTCCTTCTGTCACCTCTTCTCTACTTGCTCTTCTTTGCTCTTGAGCATAAAGAGCATTTACCAATTCTAACAAGAACATGCTTGAGATTTCTCTTGAATCTTCAAGAGAAGAAATCTTAGACTCATACCTCTCTGAAAGAGTGGTAATGATCTTTTCCACAACCCTTTCTTCTGTAAATTCAGCTCTAAGTAGCTTGATTCCATTAATGATTGACATGATCCTGTCAGAATATTGCTTCACAGTCTCAGCCTCCTTCATTTTCAGATTCTCAAAATCTCTCCTGAGATTGATGATCTGCTGCTTCTTGGTCTTCTCAGTGCCTTGAAACTCCTCCTTGAGTTTATCCCAAGCTTGTTTTGCAGTGTCACAAGCCATTATCCTGGTGAAAATCACATCAGAAACACCATTTTGAAGGCAGGCCATAGCTTTGAACTTCTTAGCAACTTCCTCTGTATGTTGCTTCATCTGGGCTATGGTTGGATTTGCCCTTAATGGTGGTGGTTCTCTACCAGAATCTACAACTTCCCACAAGTCATGTGCCTGCAGGTAGGTTTTCATCTTCACCACCCAAATATGATAGTTCTCTCCATTGAAGACAGGAAGTGCTTGTAAAAAACTGCTGGAAGCCATTAAAACAAATGCAAGAAGTCTAAAAACAAAACTGGTTTTTTGGTTTGGGGAAGGTTTTTTTACTAGCTAACTCTCTTTTGTTTTCCTTAACCTCACAGGCCCTTAAAGATCAACAAAAGCTCTTGATACCATTTGAAGGAATTAAGAACCAAAAACAGCAAAGAACAAAAGAAAGAGAGCTAAGCTTAGAAGAGAAAAATCTGGAAAAGGGTCACACACATATTGCCTTTTCATTATAGAATATAAACAAACACAACATAAGCTCATCAGAAGCTTACCAAACGTTACCAACTTCTGTCAGTCATAAGTTCACTCAACACTAAAACTACACCATGCAAACCATGCCTAAGGACAGACAAACTCCAACTAATGTCAGAATTTTTTATCAACAAAAAGATCACAACATATTTAAAGATTACTGATATACATACAACAACTTTGACTTTAACAAAAGATTTTACATACTCAGCCACAATAGAAAAGCAAACTCAGCCATTTTCAACATGACCTATATTTCAAGTGTGGAGTTTATGCAGCACTTGCTAATATAAGCTACTATATGGAATCAAGGTGGAGAGACATCAAAATATATAACAAGGCAAAGTGAAAGACATGAAAATCACGTAGTTATCATCAAGTCACAAAATGAAGCTCATAATTAGTAATCTAATTAACAGTTTGTATCTTTGCAGTTGTTGAAACTATAGAATGAACTGTCTTATGTTTCCTGTTCTGATTTTGACTTTTGTATGCTTAACTCTCAGTATCTTGAAAGTAGTGATTCATCATGGTTTTACTTGCTCCTGTTTTAGGCCTATAATCAACCAAATAATAGCCTTGTTTTCCTCCCCCTCCTTCCTTAGAGGAGTATATAACTGCTGGAATTGAAAGAAAAATCAAGATATACTGACAAGAGTTAGAATTGATGTGTTCAATGCAATTGGAATCTGATTGAGCTAACTGGAAAAGAATTATTGTTTGAAGTAGCAGAGCACAAATTTGTCTTGACATGTCGGACGTAACATTACTATGGAATTTTAGCTCAAAGTCAAACATACTCATTATCTCAACTAGATTCTTTAGACTGACAATAACTAGAAAACAAGTCGTGTAATTTTCTGTTTTTTCTTTTCCAACACACAATGGAATGGAACCATTATTCTCTACATATTCACGGGTTTAGTTTTTCAAAAAGGATTCGAGATAAGCAATTAAGAAATTCTGGTTAGTTATAGAGAAGACAAGCATCAAACTCCAAAATAGACAAGAAAAGTAAAACTCGATATATATCAGCAAATATACTAAGAGGACAAAAGACCCTCTCCATGTCTATTTCAATTAGCAGAAAAATATTTTTGTTTAAATTTAATTCAAATATTTGTCAATGCAGACCCAATTTGCTAGTGCGAAACATAAAAAACCTGGATTTTGACTTTCCCCAAGTGTCTTAGCCTTACTATTATTAAAAGCGTGCATCCGTCCGAACAATCCACGGAGATTGTTTGGACCGGATTGTTCGGACCGGTGCATGCTTTTAATAAAAAAAAAAAAAAGCTAGGTGACCAGAGTTCATGCAGAGGAGTCTTTGGGTATTTCAAAGTTGTAGCTGCCATTTCAAAGTTGTAGCTACCATGGTTACTGGTTAGTAAAGGAGGTTGATAGAGGATAGAATAGAGAGATAGCAAGAAGAAAGCACTATAAAAAAACTCAAGCTACCGTCGTTTTTATAGGGATGGCTTGGCTAAGCTAGGGGGTGTTTAAACTAAATTAGTATTCTACGTACCTTTTTGTGTTTGATGATGATTTGAGAAGCAATAGAATTTTATTGAAATTAGGAATCTTCAAATAATAAGGCTAAGGCACTTTGGAAGGAGTCAGAATCAATCAAAAATTCCATTACAAGTTACAACAGTCTAATAATAAGGCACGTGGATTCTGTTTTCAATAATAACACTCTGGAATTGTTGTTATATAATAATTGTGTTCATCTTACCAGCATATGCAAAGTCCAAAAGCTACTGTTTTTCCTCTGTTTTGGGTCATATATGAAAGCTCAAGTAACTACACACTAGCAAGTGCAATACAGACAGAGTCCTAATCCTAAACATCTCATGGAGCAACAAAACAAAAGGACAAAAAGTGGTTTCATTACATAGCAAGTATTTTAGAACCTAAATCAAGAGAGAAGCAGCCAACTCCATTGTTGAATTCTGTTAAGGCTCTTTTTACATGCCTTACTCTTTTAGCTTGGAAGAACTCATATAGGAGAGCCTGCAATATCAACAAATGGTTACTAATATATTACATATCAGAAAAGATGTGAAAATATATAAGATAAAGAAAAATACGATAATTCACAACATAAAAGCATGTGACACATAGTGTATCTGGTGGGGTAAGAGAAATCATAAGCAGGAACAAAAGGCAATGTCTTGGTATATATGGAAAAAATCAGTATATCCCAATTTAAAAACCTCTTGTTATATCTTGTCATACTGGTTCAATATGGTTCTCACTTCTCAAAGAGTATTAAATCTTAACTTTTCAATTAAACAACTTATTTTCAATTGCGATATAGAAATCCTGAATTTCAGATCAAAAGCTAACACATAATAACCAGAGAAGTTTATGTAGAAGATTATGTCTTGAAATTTTTGTTTAGAACAAACAGAGATACAAAGATAAGTTATCTCCAAGACAATCCACAAAAGAAGAATCGGCCAGCTTACCCAAAACAAAGCAAGAAAACAAAGACTATCACACTGCAACAAAGCATACGAACCTGAACCCACAACCTAAAAGCTGCTTCAAAAACATAAACTTGATGATAATTAAAGATGCAGATTGGTTGTATAAAAAGTTGAATGGATTGAAGAAGAAAACCAGCCTACCACCAAATCGAAAAAGCGAGTACTGAAAAAGAAAGTAAAGATGGAAGAAAAAACAACTCCAAACAAAAATTTGATAGTGATTGTGGATGATTCATCGGATCAATGAACCAGCAAACCGAAGAAGAAATGTACAAGAAAGGCAAAAATGATTATGCCCAATGATGATGTTCTACCTTTGACTAATTTCATTACAAAACTTCTAAACTAAGAACGGTAAAATAGAGAAAGAGTAGATTGGATATCATTATTTTATTATTTCTATTTACTTAAAAAAAATTTGTTACAAGAATTTTTTAGTAATAATTTTTTTATTATATATATCAATCAAATTTTATTTGTTATATAGCTTTATTTTATTATTTCATTTACTTAATTAATTTTCACAAAACATAAATTATTTGTACCTAAATTTGTGACCCTGACAAATTACTAGTTATTTTATAAAGTTATGGAGATTTTATTAAAAAGGGCTTGTAAGGTTCTTATTTTGTATATTGATGAGAGTAAAACTTCTATAAACTAATAATGTTGGGACCATGAAAATTTATTAATTTAGAGAGTTATTAATTAATCGATAAATTAATAAAATATTAATTTAAAGAGTTTTTTTATTCCATAATATAAATTTGATTATATAAATAAATATAACTAATATACATAAATATGTATTCATTGTTTTAAGTATTCAAACCATTGACTACAGCTCTTCAGAATTTTTTGTTATAGTTTGAGAAGACAACACCGGAACTTTTAAGTGCAATGGGAAGAATTAATGTTTAAATCCAATCATATTTAAATTTCATTAAAAAACAAACAACAATAAATTCATATTTTACTAAATTGTCTTAG
>AWWV01014853.1:0-37784 GCA_001974805.1 Corchorus capsularis | reverse complement strand
GAATTATTAATTTATAATATTGATGGGCTATATAGATATATAAGGGTTTTTATAAAAATTATTATCTTATTAATTTATCGAAATTACTAATTTTTATAACTAACCCAAGTCGGGACCGGAGTAAAATATTATTTTAGAGAGATTATTAATTTATCGAGTATTAATTTATGAAAATTTTACTGTAGTGTGTTTTGGAAGCCTGACAGTGTATTAAATATTAATCTTTATTTTTTGGTTAAAAAAAAAGCTACTCCATCTTAACGTGCAGACTTTTTGGAATTTACAAATTACCTATGGCGTGATTGAACCTAGATGGGTGCAATTATTGTCTACTATTGAATGGCAAGTTGCAGCTGAAGCTGCGAAGAAGGCATCATATTGCCTTCACCCCATTACTTATATTATTGTTTGCAATAAATGACAGTATAACCTAAAGTTGACTTGGATAAATAAAACGAAAATTTCATATAAAAGTTGTTGAAAAGATAACCAATCTCTTATTTCCTTTCTTTCAAGTTCCAAAAGAGGAAAAAAAAAAAAAAAAAATTCTCTCTGAAAGCATTTTCTCGGTTTCTCCCTGTTCTTGACTAATATGGCTGAAGCAGCGGTCATCGGTGCTTGTGCAAGCGTGGGGCTAACCAAGGCAATCTCAAGTGTTGAGGAGCAAATCAATCTGGCATGGGATTTCAAGGAAGAGCTAAGAAAACTTGGTGCCACAGTCACCCTGACTCAAGCTTTTCTGCAAGACACGCAGACCAGACAAGTTGATGGGGCTCTGAAAGCTTGGTTGGAACGGCTTGGAGACACGGCTTCTAAGGCGAATGATCTGTTGGATAAGGTTGCTTATGAACATCTTCGAAGGAAGGTGGAGAAGAATCGAAAGAGTAAAAAGGTCAGACACTTGTTTTTCCTCACCAAATCCAAAATCATATTTCCTTGCATGATGGCTAAGAAAATTAAGAAGATTAATGACTCTTTGGATAATATTAATGGTGAGGCCTTGAAATTTGGACTCCAGCAAGGAGCTCAAAATATGGCTCCAGTGGTGACTGGAGAAGGAGGCAGCCACTCCTTTGGTGACTCGTCACTAGTTGTTGGAAGAGGCGGTGATGTCTCAGAACTAGTTCAATTGTTGACTGCCTCTACCAATCAACAATTCTCCATTGCATCCATTGTAGGCATGGCAGGGTTGGGGAAAACTACTCTAGCAAAACTAGTATGCAAACATGGTGACATTAAGACATGTTTTAATAAGATAATCTGGGTGTGTGTTTCAGAAAATTTTCATGTCCCGAGGATTTTACAAGAGATTTTTGAATCTCCAACTGGGAAAGCGTGTGAGGTAAAAAATGAAGATGCTGTTCTCAAAGGAATACAAAAGGAGTTGGAAGATGGGAAAAGCTACCTTGTTGTTCTAGATGATGTATGGGACGAGGATATTAAGAATTGGGAGGATTTGAAGGGCAGTTTGCTAGGAGTAATTGAAGGTAAACAAATTAGTACTAGCATTCTTGTCACGAGTCGTAGCGAAAACGTTGCATTGGTGAGGGAAACACTTCCAACACATAGGCATCATCTTAAAACACTCAAGGATCACGAGTGTCAGTCCATCATAGAAAAAAGAGCATTTCAGAACTCTCCAATCTCCCCTGAATCGGCAGATATTGCAAAGGATATTGCTCTTAAATGTGGAGGTGTGCCACTGGTGGCAATGGTCATAGGAGGAACAATGTGTAATAAAAGGAATAGAGAGGAGTGGGAGTCAATCAGAGATAGTACTCTTTGGGGTTCCCTGGAAAAGAGTGAAGGGATTATACGTGTATTGAAATTAAGTTTTCATCGCTTGCCTTGCACATCTTTGAAGCAATGTTTCGTATATTGTTCCATTTTCCCTAAGGATTTCCGCATTGAAAAGGAGCAACTGGTTCAGCTTTGGATGGCTGAAGGCTTTCTTCACCAACCTAAAGGGGCGGATCATGCAGTAGATGAAGACATTGGTAATGAGTACTTCAATCACTTATTATCAAATTCCTTATTCCAAGACTTGGAGAGGGATGAACATGGGTGCATTACAAGTTGCAAGATGCATGATTTAGTTCATGATCTCGCACAATCAATTTCAGAAGCTCAAACACCGAGTTTAGGCGCCATTGCTGCTACTGCTACCGATGATAATGTTGTCAGTGATAATTATCAAGTGAAGCTATGGCATTCCTTGTTCTTGAAAACTAATACTTTCCGCATCAATGTGGAGGACTTGAAAGGCTTACGGGTTCTTAACTTTTGTGATGCCTTCATTAAGGAGTTACCAAATGCAATTGGCAAGTTGAAGCATTTAAGATACTTTAATATCTCCGGTTCTGACATAAGTAGACTGCCAAAATCCATTGCCAAGCTCTACCATCTGCAAACACTAAGATTAATAAATTGTCCCAAACTCGAGAAACTTCCAAAAGGAATGAAAACACTAGTTAGCTTGAGGCACTTACATATCAATCATATGGGACATGTTCCTGATGAGATAGGATGTTTAACTAATCTGCAGACTTTGCCAATGTTTGATGTGGGTACAAATAAGAGACGAGGAATTCAGCAATTGGGATGTTTAAGTGAACTTGGAGGACAACTGGATATATTTGCTCTTGAGAATGTCAGAAATAAAGAAGAAGCCAGGGAAGCCAAACTATGGGAGAAGAAGAGATTGCACAAGTTGAAATACGAGTGGAGCAACCGATTGCAAGAGAATTCCCAAAACGATGATGAGCAGCAAGTATTGCAAGGGCTGGAACCTCACTCAAATTTGAAAAGCTTAACTATCTGGTACTACAATGGAGGGTGCTATCCATCATGGTTGGGGTGGAGGAGTAGTGTGACTTGTTCGACTGCTTCTTTTCAACCCATCAATCTGGTGGAGTTGGAACTATTCAGTTGTAAGAATTTAACACATCTTCCAACTGGTCTTGGACAATATCCCAATCTCAAGTTTCTTAAAATAGCAGATTTGCCTAATGTAAAGTGCATTGGGAATGAATTTTATATCAGTGACAGTGATAATGATATGAATAAGACAATCACATTATTTCCAGTATTGCAAGTTTTTGCCTTGCTGGATATGGAAAAACTGGAAAAGTGGTCAGAAGTGGAACATCATTTGATATTTCCTTCACTAAAAGAGTTGAAAATCGACGCATGTGACATGCTAAAAAATGTTCCAACAATGAGTAGGTTTTCTTCTCTTGAAATACTCTTTATTGCAAGGTGCAAGGAGTTCAATTGGACTGGAGATGGATTATTTCCTCGTCATCTCAAAAAATTAAACATATATACGTGTTCCAACTTGGAGTCCATTCCTAGTTCAGAGGGCAGCATTCAAGAGCTTTTTGTTGGGAGGTGTGACAAATTAAGTAATATAGAAGAAGGATTACTTGCCTCCACATGCTTAAGGGAGGTAGCTATCAGTAATTGTCCCCAGTTGACCTCCATTTCGTTTAATGCTCAATCTCTATCACTTTTGAAGCTTGAATTATGGGGTTGTAATGCGTTAAAGGAGATAATGGGTGGACATCAATTGCAGAAGCTTGAAACGTTATCCATACAAAACTGTTCTAATCTGACTTCTTTTCCTTGTATGGATGGCTTCTCCTCCCTTTCAGAATTAACACTTATTGGAAACAAAAACTTGGCACTTCCGAACTTTGGCAGCCTCGCATGTTTGAGGAGATTGCAATTAGGTCCTTTCTCAGAAGAGCTAGAGGAATTCCCAAGTCTCAATTCCATCGATTGCCTTGGCTCTTCACTTAAAGACTTGACATTGACAGGATGGGAGAAGCTGATCATGAGCTCTCTGCCAGATCAACTTCAACACCTCACTTCACTTGGGTATTTAAGCTTAAGCAAATTCAAAGGGCTGAAAACTTTGCCAGATTGGTTCGGAAACCTCTCCTCTCTTCGGATATTGAGAATTAATGAATGTGAGCATCTAATGGATCTGCCATCAATGCAAGGCCTCTGCAATTTGAAGGAGCTTTGCATTCGTGATTGTCCACTTTTAGAGGCAAAATGTGCCAAGGACACTGGCTCTGAGTGGCCTAAGATCTCTCACATTCCCAACATCAGCATTCTTATGGTAGACTCGATGATTCTCTTTACAATTTAAACTCCTTTTCCTCTACGATTATTACTTTACTTGTTTCAACAATTCCCATAGTCTTAATCAATCTGCTTTTTCTATCTCACCAGCCTTCGGGGGCATCGTATGTAATTTGAGCAATCTGACCCAACCCAGCTAAGCACACCAAGCCAACAAGCCGAAACAGATCAGGCTTCGGTTCGGGTACCTTTCTTACCCCTAGTGTTATTCATTATGTAATGCTTCATTTTAAAAATGTATGGGTGGAACATCTGGTACTGTTATACTCAAGTCTGCAGATACATGGTGGATTAATTGGCCATTCCATTCGTAGTGTTCCATTTCAGGGATTTGCTTGCTACTAATCTCAATGAAAGATGTGGTTCAGAGTTTAACCTATGGATCGTAACAGTTTTTATCGATGGTGAAGCGAAATTTTCAACAAAGGATCGAGGGTCCTGCAGTTGACTTATATTTCAAATGTGGGGTTAATGCTGCAGCCCCTAATGTAAGCAACAAGAGGAGTGATATATTCCTACTCCTAATCTCTTGCACCTACTCTCTAGTCTCAACTATATATGCTGATGTTCTTCGTTTTCTTCCAAAGTAGATAAACGTTTTCCTGATTATATAAAACATAGCTTTGATGATGATTAAGTTTCATATAATATGTGCACCAATGTCATAACCAACCACCTCTGATAATTTCTTAAGCATTGCCTTTGGATTTAACTTCACCCGCTACCTACTCAATACTCATGTGAAGAAAAATTGTCTTTTTTCTCTGTGTTCTGTTCCAAACATACCTTATTATATATTCTTTTTGTTTTTTAACATTCATCAGGAAGGTTTAGTGTGTTCAATTATCATCCAGCTCTTCCAATTTTTTTACCAATCCTGCCTGCCTACTTAGTTACCATATCAGAATCAGAGTACAGGTATATTTATTCTGCATGAAAATTTTAAGGAAACTGAACATATATATTTATTTACATAATTTTCAAGTTGAAAGAACTTTCTGCCAGGATAAGCCATCTCTAGAGAAGTTGGATTGAAAAAACTCCTCAAAGCCTCATAACAAGTGCTTGTTGATAATTATAACAGCTAAATTTTCCATATGTAACCAGAGCCTGCTGCTGATATGCAACTTCTTAAGTAGTTTTTCTTTATAAATTAGTTAGTGTATCATAGGAAAGGCTGTTAAAGTCAGTTTGACAGTCATAATATACTAGGCAATGATTTGAATGTAATAAGAACAGTGTTTAAAAACCAATATGGCATGACATTGAAAATTAAGCTCCATAGTCGGATTTGTTTTGAGAAAAATAGTGATGATTTTACCAATAGATTAGAGTAACAGGTAAAAGCTTGGAAGAATTTACCAGGATCCAACTTCTCGGATATACTACTGCCTTTCTACTAATGAGAATCATTTCCCTTGTGAACTGAACAAACCGACATTCATTAAGTCCAACAAGAAAGAAAAAAGAATTATATAATTTCATCATATGTATCAGAAAGTAGGAATCTACCTACTTCAGCTCTATATATTGGGCCTTTCTCCATGGAGGTCTCACCATTGTAAAAGAAAGTAAGAACATGGATACTAAGTATAGCTATATGCTTCTTTTTCTTGTTCTTGTTTGCTCATTGCAGTGCTTCGCCAATCCTACAGATGGTTTCAGTGAGGTGGCATTAACAACAGCAAATATTAAGTTGCAAAGACCATATGATATCCCCCTTGAGGAACGGTACAGTTATGAAAATGGCACACATAAGATGTGGGTTTATGCTGATGACAAGCCTCATGACCCTAACAGCCGTACCCAGCCACGCACTGAGATTCGCATACAAGTATAATATAGTTTAATTCACTTTCTCCTCTATATGTATCTAAGCAATTTGTGTATTTACTAAGAAGTAGTATATGTTGATGTGTGTTGCAGGGTCTAGACTACTCATCAGGAGTCTGGCAGTTTGAAGGGTATGGTTTTGTGCCAAATGGAACTTCTGGGGCTACCATTTCTCAAATCCACGGAGCAGCTTCGGGTGCTACCACTTTGATACTAAGGGTCTATGATGGAAATCTGAGGTACTACAGTAGAGATTTGGTGGCCACAGATCTTTATGACAAATGGTTTAGGTTAAATGTAATCCATGATGTTGATGGAGGAAAAGTGATGGTATTTGTTAATGGGGTTCAAAAGTATTCAACCAAGGATAAAGGGCCTGGTGATCTATATTTCAAGTGTGGAGTTTATGCAGCACCTGCTAATATAAGCTACTATATGGAATCAAGGTGGAGAGACATCAAAATATATAACAAGACAAAGTGCAAGACATGAAAATCATGTAGTTATCAAGTCACAAAATGAAGCTCATAATTAGTCATCTAATTAACAGTCAGTTTGTATCTTAGTATTTGTTGAAACTATTTGTTGAAGTTATAGAATGAACTGTGTCTTGTGTTTTCTGTTCTGATTTTGAGTTTTGACTTCTGTATGCTTAACTCTCTGTATCTTGAAAGCAGTGATTCATCATGGTTTTACTTGCTCATGTTTTAGGCCTATAATCAACCAGAGAATAGCCTTCTTTTCCTCCTCCTTAGAGCTATAACTGCTGGAATTGAAAGAAAAATCAAGATATACTGACAAGAGTTAGAATAGATGTCTTCAATGCAATTAATCTTATATTTGAGCTAACTGGAAAAGAATTATTGTTGCAAGTAGCAGAGCACAAATTTGTCTTGACATATCGGACGTACCATTACTATGGAAAAGAAAACAACCCCTGTTTTAGCTCAAACTTATGACCTATCTCAACTAGATTCCTTAGACTAGAAAACAAGTCCTGTAATTCTCTGTTTTTTCTTTTACAATATACAATGGAATTGGAATGGAACCATTATTCCCTACATTTTCACTGGTTTGCTTTTCCAAAAGGATTAGAGATAACCAATTAAGAAATTCTGGTTAGTTATAGAAAGACGAAAGACGACAGCATCAAACTCCAAAATAGACAACACAAGTAAAACTAGATACTCCATATAATATCAGGAAATATACTAAGGGGACAAAAGTGTTAGGATTTTTTGCCTCAATTTCTAATTAGATTTGGTTTAGAATTTTTCTAGAGTTTATTTAATGGATGACCATGATCTTAAGTTGGATTTTTAATCCAACGGTGATGATTAAAGATGGCAAGGGTTTGGTTTTGTTAAACCGACTTTAGCACTATATAAAACAAAATTGGAATTCAATTTTGGTAGATTGGAAATTTGACAATTGAAAGCAATTGAGAGCAGCGGCAATTATTGGCCAAATTGAAATTGTCGATTGAGATAAAGCCATGTGGGGTTAGTCGCGATAGTGGCAATTAATTGGAATTGCTTTGTCGAGCATCGCACGTACAACGTGAACAAGTGAGCAGTCGATTAGTTTCTTGCTCTTTGTTTCTTTGTTTGGTTTGATCTTGCAAGAAGCTTGTAAGAGAGTGCAATGTGGCTTTGGTTCTTACTCCACAAAGAGAGTAAGTGTGTGAGAGAGAATCTGTCAGATTGAGAGAGAGAAAGAGCTGTGATAGTTTTTTATGTTGTTGTGAGAAAATCACCCATGTTTGGTTGATTAGATTGAGAGTTTGCGAAAGAGATTGGTATGATTAGTGATTGTATTTGATTGATTTGATAGTGCAGATTTGTGGCATAGGTCCACAAGAAAATTTTGTTTTGTTGTTTTCGCTTTAATTATTTGTTTGGTTAATTCCTGGGATATCCGAAGTTACAACAAGTGGTATCAGAGCTTGATTGATTGAAGATGGCAGACACCAGTAGCGGAGCAGCTTTGAAGTTTGAGATTGAGCCGTTCTGATCGAGCCAAAAACAACCCTATTTTTATGGTTATTTTATTATGTTTTTGGGTCTATTTATGCTCTAATTTGCCTTATTTTGATGATATTTGTGTTTTGAGTCTTTAAGAGATGTGAAATTGGAAATTTGTTAATTTTCACTACTTTTGAAGCTATTTTGATGACTTTTTACACAGATAAGAGTAAAGTAATTTCGAGTATAGATTTGGAGATTCGAAGTTCGTGTTTTGAAGATTTCTTGAAGATAATTTGAAGACTTGAAGATCATTGAAGAATTATTTCAAGAAGCAAGAATTGAAGATTGGAGCTTAATTTGCAAAGGATTGAAGACAAGCCCAGATGAAACGCGGAAGTTAAGGATTTTTTGATATTTTATATGGGATTATACTCAGCCCATATAAACCTATAATTGGAGTTAAAATCCCAATTTGTGGGCTTAATATTCAAAAGAATATTCAAATCCCGTAATTTCCCGCAGATTTGCGATTTAATCCCGGATTCATCGCAGTCTCGGTAAAAAGACCATAACTTTCTGCTTAGACGTCCGTTTTAGGCCCATGAGTAGCCGTTAGAAAGCTAACTCCGAGATCTACAACTTTTCTTTGAAGACCAAAGCCCAGTTCTGCCATTTTCAAGCCCAAAATTGACGTCGAAGTTGCTGTGCGATTTCTGGAAATTTCAGGATCCTACTTTCACTTGGATTTTGACCTTAGGAAGACTTTTAAGCCAACTTGGAGACCAAGTCAGCCCCTAGAACGTCCTACAGTCCTACCCTAAGTCTAATAGGAGTCTTTAGGTTATTTTTCTCCTATAAATAGCCACCTTAGGTCTAGGTTTTTATATATTCTCTCTTTAGAAAAATATATTGTAGATTTGCTTGAAGATTTGGAGGAGAAACTCTTGGAGCCGCCGCCCCCTCTTCTTCTTCTTCCATAGATAAGTTTTCTTCTTCTTATTTGTGGATGTTCACTCAATTCATGAGTGAGTAATCCTTTTCTTTTCTCCAATGTAGAATTTAATTGATCTCTTGACTTATATCATGGTGAGATTTTGTGCTTATATATGAGAATTGTTTAGGGTATTTCTTAAATATCTGTTTTAATCCTATGTTAACTTATTTTGATGGATTGGATCCTGACCTGTCTTGATAAATTGAGTTGCATTAGCTAGATTAGATCTTGAAGGACCAATTCAGATCTAATCATTAGTAGCAATTGGAAGAGAATGACCAATTCCTTCCAAGAGAGATAAGAATCAACGGATAATTTTATTGTTTGTTGTGCTTGTTTATAAATTACTAGATCTTAATGCTTTGTTCTTGTCAATTATGAAACTGGACCAAGGTAATTAGTTGTTAAGAATAAAAGGGATAATTTAAGCTGGACCAAGGTAATTTTATCTAATTTAGGTAATTTAGGATTTAATTCCAAACAAGCTATCCAAGGTTTTCATAATTATTAGATATCAATGATCCATGCTATTTATGTCAAGAGGGAGATTAATTCTATGTTGGAGGGTTTTCTTTAATTATTTTCTCAGTTTATTCACTGCTTTCTTATTAATAATTTTCTTTAATTTTCTTGTTTGATTTCTTAGTTAATTTTACTTGTTTGTTTGATTTAATTCAACTCTACTTCCAAAATTCTCTTTATTTTATTTTGTTTTTAAGAAAAAGAATAATAACCTATCTCTCTGTGGGATCGACCCGTACTTGCCCTAGCTATTTTTAGTTAGTAATTGTTGGGATTATTTTTATGATTGCTGATGACCGATCACGTTCAATGAAACGAACAATTTTCAGATGTGGCAAAATACGATAAGGGATGTGTTAGTACAACAAGGATTGGGAGATGTATCTGAAACTGATAAGCCGGCAGCGATGAATGACAACAAGTGGAGAGATATTCAATGAAAAGCAGTAAGTACAATTCGTTTGTCTCTTGCTACTGAAATTAAGTATGATGTGTTAGATGTGAAAACCCCAAAGGAGTTGATGGATAAGTTGGAGTCGATTTATATGTCAAAATCAATTACTAACATGTTGTGTTTGAACAGAGAATTATTTGGATTGAAGATGAAGGTAGGAACAAGTTTAAGGACACACCTAAACGAGTTTAATAGATTGGTTACTCAGCTGGCAAGTGTGGATGAAGTCATGAAAGAGGTTAATAAAGCTGTTTTGTTGATTAATTCTCTTACCGACAGGTATGATCCTGTGACTAGAGCTTTGATGGTTGGTAGGAAAACCCTGAGCTTGCAAGATGTGACTTATGCAGTTTTCGATTATGATAGATTGAAAGAGACTGAACAGAAAGATGAAGAGAATGGTGCTCTCACGGTGGAGCGTGGAAGAACTAATGGAAGCGATAAGAATGATGCAAGATCGAGGGGTAGATTCAATGAAAGAGGAAGATCAAGTTCGAGGCTAAGGGTTGATTTTAGCAATAAGGAATGCTATTATTGTCATGAGATGAGGCACATAAAAGCCTACTGCAAGAAGTTAATGGAAGATTTGGGGGATTTCATGAAATCTAAAGAGAAGAATAAGGTGGTGTTAATGTTGCTGCAGCTGCTGAGGAATATTCTGATGAAGAAACTGTTGTTTTGATGGTACAAGAAGAAAAGAAGACACTAGAGATATGTGGGTGTTTGATTCTGCTTGTTCTGAATATATTTGCACAAAGAAGGAATGGTTTTCGAAGTTTGAGAAGTGTGATAAGCCTGTTTACATGGCTAATAATGGTGAAGAAAAAATTGAAGGTATTGGGAGTGTGAAACTTCGTTTGCATGATGGAAATGTCAAGATGCTTGGGAATGTGAGGTATGTTCCAAAATTTACAAGGAATTTGATTTCGCTTGGAAAGCTGGATAGTTTGGGTTATGGATATTCTTGCCGAGGTGGAGGCTTGAAGATCACCAAAGGTTCGATGATTGTGATGAAAGGAGTGAAGAATACGAAGAATTTGTATGAGTTGATTGGAAGCACAATTAGAGGAGATGGATCAGTATCTTCACATCAAATTGAGAAGAAGGATGTGGATTTGCCAACAAAGAAGAAAGTTACTTTTGTGGATTTGGTTAAAGGGTGGAGCAATTAAGTTTTGATGAAGGAATTTGAGTCAAGGTGGAGATTGTTAGGATTTTTTGCCTGAATTCCTAATTAGATTTAGTTTAGGATTTTTCTAGAGTTTATTTAATGGATGGCCATGATCTTAAGTTGGATTTTTAATCCAACGGTGATGATTAAAGATGGCAAGGGTTTGGTTTTGTTAAACCGACTTTAGCACTATATAAAACAAAATTGGAATTCAATTTTGGTAGATTGGAAATTTGGCAATTGAAAGCAATTGAGAGCAGCGGCAATTATTGGCCAAATTGAAATTGTCGATTGAGATAAAGCCATGCGGGGTTAGTTGCGATAGTGGCAATTAATTGGAATTGCTTTGTCGAGCATCGCACGTACAACGTGAACAAGTGAGCAGTCGATTAGTTTCTTGCTCTTTGTTTCTTTGTCTGGTTTGATCTTGCAAGAAGCTTGTAAGAGGGTGCGACGTGGCTTTGGTTCTTACTCCACAAAGAGAGTAAGTGTGTAAGAGAGAATCTGTCAGATTGAGAGAGAGAGAAAGAGTTGTGATAGCTTTTTATGTTGTTGTGAGAGAATCACCCATGTTGGGCTGATTAGATTGAGAGTTTGCGAGAGAGATTGTTATGATTAGTGATTGTATTTGATTGATTTGATAGTGCAGATTTGTGGCATAGGTCCACAAGAAAATTTTGTTTTGTTGTTTTCACTTTAATTATTTATTTGGTTAATTCCTGGGATATCCGAAGTTACAACAAAAAGACCCTAACCTAACATGGTTCCACCATGTCTACATACGTTAATTAGCAGAAAAATCTATTCAAATAGAAGCCTTACCACCCAATTTGCTGGTAAGAATGAGAAACATGAAAAACTAGATTTTGACTTCTTCAAGGTGTTTTAACTTTTATTATTAAAGGCATTTATCCGTCCAAACGATCCCGATAAGGGCACCGCAAATAGTCACGAGCCTGGCTAGAAGCGATCCCATTACGGGAATCGTTTGGACCGATGCATGCTTTTAATAATAAAAAAAGCCAGTTGACAAGGGTGCCATCACGATTAAAGCTAGCTGAGGAGCCTCTGCTGCCATGGTTGATAAAGGAGGTTGATAAAGGGGATAGCTAATAAAGGATAGAATAGAGAGATAGCAAGAACAAAGCACTATGAAAATGTTGGTAGTTTTAGATGTGGAGCTAATCCCACATTGGTAAGAGAAGAAGAGCTTTGCTTGTTTAAATAGAATTAGTGTCAACTATTTATTAGTTGAGCAATGTGAAGTGAGTGGGCCAAATCCTATGGGCTTCTTTGTAGTCCATTAGGATAGTCATAGAATAATTTTAAAGTCTATGATGAGGGCACTTGGGCCTCTTGACTAATAAATATATTTTTTGATATATGAATAATTATAATTATTTTTTTAATTATAATTATTAAGTTTTTGACTGAACGGTTATGATTATCCATTGAACAGTTACCAAGCGTAACTTTTGGGTTCAAGAGGTGTAACCGTTCAATTCTATTTAAACTGCTCTTCCTTGACCAGTTTCACAATTCTAATCGGAAAGTTTTTGCTTTGTTGTATCCTGGAGGAATAAATCCTCTAAGAAAGTGATTTCAATCACGCCTCAAAGCGTTCTCTATTCTTCTTAAATCTTTCTGTTTCTTTTCTAATTTTACAGCAGAAAAAACTCAAGCTACCGTTGTTTAGTTTTTATAGGGATGGCTTGGCTAAGCTAGGGGGTGTTTAAACTAAATTAGTATTCTACGTACCTTTTTGCGTTTGATGATGATTTGAGAAGCAATAGGATTTTATTGAAATTAGGAATCGTCAAATAATAAGGCTAACGCACTTTGGAAGGAGTCAGAATCAATCAAAAATAGCATTACAACAGTTTAATAGTAAGGCACATGGATTCTGTTTTCAATAATAACACTCTGGAATCGGTGTTATATAATAATTGTGTTCATCTTACCAACATATGCAAAATACAAAACCAACTATTTTTCCTCCTCTGTTTTGGGTCATATACGAAAGCTCAAGTAACTACACACTAGCAAGTGCAATACAGACAGAGTCCTAATTGATATCCAAAACAAAGACAAAAAGTGTCATTACATAGCAAGTATTTTAGAACCTAAATCAAGAGAGAAGCAACCAACTCCATTGTTGAATTCTCTTTTTACATGCCTTACTCTTTTAGCTTGGAAGAACTCATATAGGAGAGAGTGTGCGCTGCAATATCAACAATGGGTACTAAGTGTTAGGCCCTTGATATGGTGCTAGAGGCGGGTGAATAACACTTTTAAAGAGTCTATGGCAACCTCTAGAACTTTTGCTAAGTTGGGTAAAAGGGTAGATGAAATAGATGAAGTTTGAAGGTAGAAAGATGAGAAATTGCAACACAAAGTAAAAGGAAGGTTTAGAAAAGATGAATACTCACAATTTATAGAGGTTCGGTGATCCCCTCACCTACATCCTCTACCTTGATCTCCCCAATCAAGGATTTTCACAAACACTTCACTAAACCGGTGAAATTCTAGCTTCCACCAAGCCTTTTACAAAGCGAGCTCTCCCCAAGCTCTAATCTTCAAAACAAGTTGATCCTAACTTGTTTCTACCCAAGAAAATATGAATATATAAGTACAATGATCTCCTAAAGATCCCAAGTATAAAATTTATCTCATACAAATTTTTCTCTCACAAAGTGTAAGAATGAAGAACAAAGAGAAATTTTAGCTTCTTGGCTTCAATAATGATTAACAATGAATAATCTCACTCTTGGATCACTTCAAAAGGCTTTAATGATGTGTATATATACCCTCTCACAAGATTCTAGCCGTTGGAGCTCTTTTCTAGCCGTTATAACACTTTTTCCATCTTTGCAAACTAGCTGTTTTTTTTTGTCCTGTAGTGAGACTGACGCTGTCAGAAAAGTATTAATCGATGAAAACTTCAGTTTTAGTTCAGTATTGATCGATTAAAACTCCAACTCTTCACTTTAAAAAAGTGGCAGTGTTGACAGTGAACCCGAAGACAGTATTAATCGATGAAAACTCCAGTTTCATGTTTCAACATTCACCAATTAAAACTTCCTTTAATTCCAATCTTTGAACACTTAATTTCCTTTCGAATTTCTTCAAGATTTTCTTTCTCAGCACTTCTCCAAAGATTATTTGTGCTCCAATTTGAGATAAAGAGATGTTCTTTGAAGCCTACACACTTAATTAGACTTAGTTAAATATCAAGGGAGGAATGTTTTGTGATCATCAAAAATTACATAGAGTCAACACTAAGATATTACTATTACATATAAGACAAGATGTGAAAATATATAAGCATGTCACACATAGTGTATATGGTAGGGTAATTGAAATCATAAGCAGGAACAAAAAGCAATATCTTGGTATATATGGAACAAATCAGCATCCCAATTTAAAAACCTCTTGTTATATTCTTGTCATACTGGTTCAATATGGTTCTCAAAGAGTATTAAATCACAACTTTTCAACTTAACAAGTTATTATCAATTGCGATAGAGAAATCCTGGATTTCAGATCAAAAGCTAACACATAATAACCAGAGATATTTATGTAGGAGTTGTTGCATAACCAACTACAAAGCTGCTTATATTGCAGCAGTTGGGTTAGTTTACAAATTGCAACAGCTTTTAACCATGTCGCAAACGTGTGGGTCCGGGGGTACAGAACCCTACCGCTGAACGACTTAAAAGAAAAAAAAATTAAGGGAGTCGCCACTAATCTTTTTTAACCTAGGTGTGATTAGCCACTTATCAGATTATTAAGTCTAATGCTAACCTAAGCTTGGCGAAGGTAACACTAAACCTAATAAACGGTCTTCTAACCAGAGTCTTAAAGGTTCGGGAGTCGGGTACGCGTGGGGAAGGATTAGCACCCCCACGACGCCCGTCAAAAAGACACCACTAACTAGTCTAGAATTAACCGTGGGTTTCTATTATTGGTTGTCTCTATTCTTAAGTATCTTCATGCCATTGGACTCTTTTATTAATCTTTGAAAGAAAATAAACAAGCAAAAATGAATTTTGAATTTTGAAAAATAGGAATGTTGGGAACCTTCCCGTTTACTATTTGTTCTCTTTTTGGGCTCCTCATGAGATGATTTTCTTTAAAACTTACCATTAAAACGACTCTATTTGAAAAATGCTGTTTAAATGCTTTGAAAACCTGATGGGAACTTTCCCACTTTGAAAAGACCTAAATTGAACACTTTGAAAATTTTGAATGAAATTCTTTTTTTGATTTTTGAATTTTGAATTTTGAATTCTTTTGGATTTTTGAAAACTCTTTTTTTATTTAATTTTGAAAGACTCAATTTTTCTTTTTTGATTGATTTTTTTTTATCTTGGAAAACTAAAAGAAAACAATTTTTAAGCACAAACTCTTTTTAATTTTGAAGAAAATGGTTTTATTCTATTTCATTTTCAACTTCCCTTTTTTTTAAAAAAAATTCTTTAACTATTAATTGAAAATTACTAAGTCTAACCCTAGATCCATGTTTTCCAGTTAAATGCAGATTTTTACCGAATAATTATACGAGGAAATCCATCTAGGCGCCCGCCACTCATACTGGCTAAGACCCCCATCTGGATATTCCAAGCCTTGGAAAGATAAATTAAGACCGACAAAGATTGTCTAAGCCCCAATTAATCATTCCATTAACGGATCCATTTTAATTATTTCAAATGATGATAGTAAATGCAAATGATATATGGAATTTCAATTTTGATTGATTTACCAGGTGATTATACGAGAGACATCATTTGGGCACCTTCCATTTGATTGATAAGACCCCCAAATAAATGCCTCAAGCCTAGGAAATTCGGATTAAAATGCACGACACTGTCAACATTTCAACCGATTAGTCCATCATCGGAGTCTATTTACTTTTCTCAAATGAGCATGGCATAAACAACAATATGAAGAAACATAAATATAGAATTTAACCATGAATGCATATGAAATTAACCTAACTTTAATTTTCATCCATTTCTTGAAAATTTAAAACTAATTTCTAAGTTAAATGAAATTAACCTTTTATTGAATTTAAAACTAACTACTAAATTAATGACGAGATTAAAAAAAAGAACCTAATTGGATAAAACATGCAAGCTTAAATCATAATGAAACAATAACTAAATAGAAAGGGAATTAAAAAGGCCTAAGGCTTAAAGTTCAAATCTTGCCGTGAAAAACTTCTATTTTAGCATTTGCATATCCAAATTTTGCAACATGAAACTTAAAGAAAGAACGAATCCGGGCTTGAACTGAATGAATTACATGGCCACTTTCATTTATGAACCTTCAACAACAAAACCTTGCCTAACATATTTTTTTTATCTTTTATTTTAACCCTAAAAGCAAGAAGAAAGTCATAGTACCTATAATTGTTGCTAAGTGCATAGATTCAGCTAACTTTATCAATAAAATTAGAAGGAATATTCAGAATTTGATAAAACATGTAACATCAAGAGAAAGACAAGATTTTTTCCCACTTAATCACCAAAGAGCACGTTGAGCTTGAATTCTTAGGCACGGTGCCACGTATCTATACCTTCCCCCTTTACTTCCAATTTCTTGTTCCTAGCAACCCCTCATGCCACCCCCTTTTTGCTTCCTTTTCATCCCCCCCCCCCCCCTTTCTCTCTCAAGGTGTTTTTCAATTAAAAGGCTCTCTCCTCTCTTATTTTTTGATCCCAGGGCTGTTATTAGGTTCCATCAGATTTGGGTAAAGGGTTCAAATTTGAAGAAAGAAGCTGCCAAAAATATCAACTTGGCCTCCAAGTCTTTCCGGGTTATATTCTGCTGCAACCTATGCTAATTTTAGCTAATTGCATTGTCTTGAAAATTTTGTTTGCTTGTTGACCAGCCCCATCATTGTGATTGTGTCCTCTTGTTAATCAAGGTTCTTGATTTCCTTTAATTTTGATTCACAAAAGATCCCTTGGCTTTGTGGCAGGTGATGTCTCAATCGATTTGAGCAATGATTACACATGCAAACAAATGGCTTGGAAGGGGCAAATATAAGGGCACGTGTAAATGCACCTAATGCCAAGTTCTTATTATTTGTAATGTAAAATGGAGATTATCAAGTGAACTAAGTTTGGGCTTCTTTTCTTTGGAAAACTGAAATGTTTCTCTCTTTTTTTATTTTTTATTTTTTGAAAATTTATTGAAAATGATAACTAAATACTAATTAGAAAAAATGCTTACTATATGAACTACTTTATTAAAATGTTAAAATGAACTTGAAAATGACCAAAAATGCCCCCTAATGTTAATTAAGAAATATTTAAAGGATATGAGACAAAAATGAGTGTCTACAGCTGTCCCTCTTTGTGAGCTTTTCTAACTATCAGCAAGTGTGCAAAGAAGTAGTTTGTATACTTTCTGAGAGTTGGGAAGTGCGCAAAGACATAGACACTCGTTTTATTGAGAAACTTTAAGAAACTTGAAATCTTGAGGAAAGATCGCCCTGGATCATTTTGAAAATAAATTAAGGAATTGAAGAAAGAGCATCTTGGAATCATTGAAGGAGGCTTTGAAGAATTGAATTTGAAACATTGAAATTGAATTCGAAGAATTGAAATTGAAGCATTGACATATTGAAATTGAAACATTGACATTCGGAATTTGAAGCATTGAAATATTGAAATTGAAGCATTGGCATTTGGAATTTGAAGAATTGAAATTGAAGCGTTGAAGGATTGGAATTTAAGCATTGAAGAATTGAAATTGAAGCATCGACATTTGGAATTTGAAGAGTTGAATCTGAAGCATTGAAGAATTGAAAATTGAAATTGAAGCGTCAAAGATTTGAAATTGAGGCATTGAATAATTGAAGAATTGAAGAAAGATCATCCTGGATCATTAAAGTAAATTGAAGCATTGAATAATTGAAGAATTGAAGTAAAGACCGCCCTGGATCATTGAAGTAAATTGAAGCATTGAATGATTGAGGAATTGAAGAAAGACCACCCTGGGTCATTGAAGTAAATTGCACCATTGAATGATTGAAGAATTGAAAAAAGAAGACCGCCCTGGATCGTTGAAGTAAATTGAAGCTTCGAAATTGAAGAATCAAAGCATTGACAAATTGAAATTGAAACATTAAGGATTGAATTTGAAGGATTGAAATTGAAGAATTGAATTTGAAGCATTGAAGCATTGAGATATTGAAATTGAAACATTGAAGAATTGAATTTAAAGAGTTGAAATTGAAGCATTGAATTTTAAGAATTGAAATTGAAGCATTGAAATATTGAAATTGAAACATTGACATTCGGAATTTGAAGCATTGAAATATTGAAATTAAAGCATTGAGAAATCGAAGTATTGAAGCATTGACATTTGGAATTTGATGAACTGAAATTGAAGCGTTGAAGGATTGAAATTTAAGCATTGAAGAATTGAAATTGAAGCATCCACATTTGGAATTTGAAGAATTGAAATTGAAGCATTGAAGAATTGAAAATTGAAATTGAAGCGTCAAAGATTTGAAATTGAGGCATTGAATAATTGAGGAATTGAAGCATTGAATAATTGAAGAATTGAAGAAAGATCACCCTAGATCATTAAAGTAAATTGAAGCATTGAATAATTGAGGAATTGAAGCATTGAATAATTGAAGAATTGAAGAAAGACCGCCATGGATCATTGAAGTAAATTGAAGCATTGAATGATTGAGGAATTGAAGAAAGACTTGAACCATTGAATGATTGAAGAATTGAAAAAAGAAGACCGCCCTGGATCGTTGAAGTAAATTGAAGCTTCGAAATTGAAGAATCGAAGCATTGACAAATTGAAATTGAAACATTGAAGGATTGAAATTGAAGAATTGAAATTGAACAACTGACAATTGTGGTCACTAAATTGTAAACTCGCATGGAAGCGAGAAAAGACCATCTTTGGCCACTAAATTGCAAACTCGCATGGAAGCGAGAAAAGATTACTTGGATGGAAATAAACTTAATTTGAGCTTACTTGGAAGTAAGGCTCGACTCATATGGAAATGAGCCTGGATTGGAAAACCTCATTGAACTTGGCTTATGGAAAAGTCAATGTTGCTTGGATGGAACCAATGCTTGAACTATCTCGTATGGAAACGAGTTGGCTTGTGGAAAAACCCCTAAATGCTTGGAGGGAACCAATGATTGAACTGACTCGTATGGAAACGAGTTTAGTCTTGGAAGACTGAATTTATATGAAAATGAACTTGGCTTATGGAAAAGCCCATGTTGCTTGGATGGAACCAAGCTTAAACTGACTCGTATGGAAATGAGTTTAGCTTGTGGAAAAGTCCTTGCCGCCTGGATGGAACCAAGGCTTGAACTGACTCGTATGGAAACAAGTTGAACTTATGGAAAAGTTAAAGTATTCGGATGGAACTGACACAAAATCTTGAAAATTGAATCTGAATCACATGGAAGTGATTTTGAAAGAGAATACCTTTGAAAATTAACTCTGAATCTGATGTTGTAATTGAAAACTTCTTTATTGGTGTTCTGAATCTTTGCTCTCTTGACTTTGCTTCCTTGCAACCTTGATTTGACCTTGGATTTGCTTTCTTGTTCTTGTTTTTGTCTTCATCTTTGCCCCAGATCTGACTTGAATAGCATGCTTTGAAAGATTCTTTTGCTTATCTCACTACTCCCTATCTGCATTCCCTTATTACTCTGTAACAAAATTTGACCAAGAGTCAAAATTCAGATATCAATCATGTAATTAAAACTCTTTGAAACATGTCATGAATTCATAAACATTGCCCCCATATGACCCTTATAAAATATATGCCCTAAACAGTTCAGGTTGGGAAAACTCATTTTCTCTGAATACTTCGTTAAATTTGAACTTTGAAGAGAATTGGTGATCACCACTAAAATGCCCTTTGAAAAGCGAATTTTGATCTTGGACTCACAAATGGAATGCAATCTTATTCTGAAAATCGAATTTTGATATTGAACTCACAAATGGAATGCAATCTTATTTTGAAAATCGAATTTTGATATTGAACTCACAAATGGAATGCAATCTTATTATAAAACTTCTTGTTTTGAAATCTTTTTCTGAGACATGATTTGAGTCAACACTTTTTGTGAAAGGCATGAGATTTGAGAATTGTCAAAGAGAGATATGGCTTCAAAGTATTGGATTCCCTTGGTAAAGCTGAAGCATTTGATGCCTTAAATGAAATTAACCTTTTATTGAATTTAAAACTAACTACTAAATTAATGACGAGATTAAAAAAAAAGAACCTAATTGGATAAAACATGCAAGCTTAAATCATAATGAAACAATAACTAAATAGAAAGGGAATTAAAAAGGCCTAAGGCTTAAAGTTCAAATCTTGCCGTGAAAAGCTTCTATTTTAGCATTTGCATATCCAAATTTTGCAACATGAAACTTAAAGAAAGAACAAATCCGGGCTTGAACTGAATGAATTACATGGCCACTTTTATTTATGAACCTTCAACAACAAAACCTTGCCTAACATATTTTTTTTATCTTTTATTTTAACCCTAAAAGCAAGAAGAAAGTCATAGTACCTATAATTGTTGCTAAGTGCATAGATTCAGCTAACTTTATCAATAAAATTAGAAGGCATATTCAGAATTTGAAGGGCTGTTATTAGGTTCCATCAGATTTGGGTAAAGGGTTCAGATTTGAAGAAAGAAGCTGCCAAAAATATCAACTTGGCCTCCAAGTCTTTCCGGGTTATATTCCGCTGCAACCTATGCTAATTTTAGCTAATTGCATTGTCTTGAAAATTTTGTTTGCTTGTTAACCGGCCCCATCATTGTGATTGTGTCCTCTTGTTAATCAAGGTTCTTGATTTCCTTTAATTTTGATTCACACAAGATCCCTTGGCTTTGTGGCAGGTGATGTCTCAATCGGTTTGAGCAATGATTACACATGCAAACAAATGGCTTGGAAGGGGCAAATATAAGGGCACATGTAAATGCACCTAATGCCAAGTTCTTATTATTTGTAATGTAAAATGGAGATTATCAAGTGAACTAAGTTTGGGCTTCTTTTCTTTGGAAAACTGAAATGGTTTTCTCTTTTTTTATTTCTTTTTTTTTTTTGGAAAATTTATTGAAAATGATAACTAAATACTAATTAGAAAAAAATGCTTACTATATGAACTATTTTATTAAAATGTTAAAATGAACTTGAAAATGACCAAAAATGCCCCCTAATGTTAATTAAGAAACATTTAAGGATATGAGCCAAAAATGGGTGTCTACAAACCAATTATAGCAGGAAACGTAACAGCAAGGAAAATTGAGAATGATGATTAGCTAAGTAGCAGCAAACAGTTTTTCAATCTTTCTAAGTTCTTAACCTTATATAAAACCAACAGTTCATTCTGAATGATGCAAGCAAACCAGTTAAAATAACAACCCGAAGTCTGTGTTCTTCATGCCAAATTCTAAAGTAACAATACATATTCATGATGTAGCCTTTTGTACTAAAAGTACAAAGAAGAGGATAGCGGACTACCATTACTAATACGCCTATCTTGTACTTGTATATGATCGATGCTTAAAAGTCTTGAGGATCAACACCGCTAACCAAATCATTGGAAAAGTGATGGAGGCCTGCGGGCATCTACATGGTTGATATGGTTTCCATGATGATTTGGTATCAAAGAGATAGAGGAGCAGGGGCGGAACTACATATATTGTGGGGGTAGCCATGGCTACCCCAAAGCAATAAAAAATATATAGAAAGGGCTTAAAAATTAGAAATTGCTACCCCTAGAAAAAATTGTTGGCTACCCTAAAAAAATTTTAGTTAAGAAAAAAGTACACGGATGGTCAAAATCTAAAGATAAAATCTAAAGGGGAATGTTAAAATCACATGAGGTTGTTTACTCACCACTTAATCACTTTATAAAACTCACAAAAATAAAAGTAGGGTTGAGCACCGGTCGGTTCGATCGGTTTCGGTTCCAGAAAATGTCATACCGATAACAACCGATTACTATATTTTTGGAACCGCCAACCGACTTACTGGGATTACCAACCGATGACAACCGACATTTTCGGTTTCAGTCGGTTAGGCGGTTTAAGTCGGTTTCTACCGACTTTGCAGTTGCAACAATTAGCCAAACAACCCAGCACCACCTCATATTGACAAGTTCAATAACCTAAAACAACAAAAAAATGCAATCAGGATTCAGGAACACAACCACAAGTATCAACATTTAACAGAGTAACAGTCACCAAAGTTGTTAGTTTCTTATCGGATCATGTTTCGGTTTTCTTAAAAAGAATGGTACGTGCCGGTTTCGATGGTTTCGCGATATCGTTTCGGATTTTTCGGATTAGTATATATATAAAAAAATATTAAGATTTATATAATATACAAATTAATTATATGATATATAGAATTGTATATTTAACATTTAACATTTATAATAACACTTTCTAAGGTATATTAAACTGTTAAAAGGAAAAGTTTCATGGAAGGAGACGGTTAAATCTTTGAGTTGATTTAGAAAGAAGAGTAAAATAATAGAAAAGTGGGGTAAATTAAGTATGTATGGTTTAGTTCTTTTGTTTTTATTAGTTGAAAAGTTAAAAAAAAAAACCCTCAAATTTTAATATTATTTAATTATTAAAATGCCAAATTGAGTCTCTAAGAAAGTAAATTTAGGTTTCGGGCGAAATCCACGTTTTCGCCGAAACCGACCGAAAAGCACCGGTACCACCGAAACGGTCCGGAATCACCGAAATTTAAACCAGTACGAAACAAATAGTCTACCGGTACCGGATATAAGGAAAACCGGCGCGTACCGGCCGGTACCGGTACGAAACTAACAACTTTGACAGTCATAGACCCTATATTCTAGCCAATAATCAAATTATTTTAGAACAAGGAATCAAATTGAGGAAGAAATAGTCGAACTCAAAACCAAAAGCCAATAATAAGCAAATTAATAATCAAATAAAAATCAAACCATAAGTACCTTTATGAAGCCTTTGCAGAATACTCGAATTCAAAGACAAGCAACAAATGGCAAAACCCAGAAACTTCAAAGTTCAAACTTTGATATGAACCCTAAAACAAAAAAAAATCAGGGGTTTTTGGATTTAATGAATTCAATATATGGGTCGTCAAACTTCAAACTCGAAGCCAACAAATCCATTTGATTTTTCAAAACATAAACTGATAAACAGAGAAGGAAGAGTGAAAAATCGAAGGAAAAACGAAAAAAAAGGGGGCAAACTAGATGAAAAAAGGAAAGGGATTTACATGAGAGGATTTTCCAACAGAGAAATTTGATTTCGACCCAAGAAATCTAAGGTTTCAATTGAAATCGAAGATGAAGCAGAAAGGGGAAAAATCGCGAGAGGGAGAGAGATAAGTGAAGTCAGATCTGTTTTAGTTTTAGGTTTTAAGTTTTTTTAATTTCTAAATCTCTTTTCTTATATATATATTTACGGTTTTTTCAAAATTTTTAATATATATAAATACTAAAATCAGATATATACAATATATATAATATAAAATATAAAAATATAATATATATTAATATTCGGTCGGTTTCGGTTCGGTTTCGGGATAAAAAAAACCATATCATCTACCGACCGAAATGTTGTTATCGGTTGTCGGTTTGAACCGACTAACCAACCGAAACCGCCTAGCAGCTTTAAGCGGTTTACCGCCATTCGGTTTCGGTCGATCTGGTCGGTTCAAACTCCCTAATGCTCAGCCCTAAATAAAGGCTTACCCTACAAGCCTTCTTCTCATTCTCTCTCTGTGTAAGGTGTAAAACCAAAAGAAACACTTTGTCTTCTTTCTTTTTATATTTTGTTTTTTTCACCTCTTGTAATATAATAGACTAAGAAACTTCTTCATCTTTTTCAATTTCAATTTGGAAATTAAGAAGGGAATCAACACAAGTAACACAAGTAAGTTCTTCTTTTACAATTATTTTATTGATATATAATTTTTCAAAAAAACGTATTGTACAGCTTGCAAAGACATTTATGATTTTTCATTATATATTATTGTTTCTGGTAAGATATCTTTAGTTTTTCATTATATATTAATTGTTTCTTATAAGACGTTGATGGATGGTTGGGTTAAGATTTAATGAAATTATGTTTTCATTTTTCTTGACTTTTATTAATATTTATTATAAAAAAATTATTAATATTTTATTTTGGCTACCCCAATATTTGTTTTCCGGTTCCGCCCCTGTAGAGGAGTGTCATTGCTGATATCACCATCTGCTCCCAGACAGCAGGCCATGTCCTGCTTCCCAAATAAATAACAATACAAGTTACATTTCAGAAAAATAAATTAAAAATCCCAATTCCAACTATACTTACATAAATCAACTAAGCTAAACCCACATAATCATTCAAATAGAATTAATCAACCTACTGTAGATTTTTCTAAAATGAAGCAAAAAAAAAAGGTAAATCACCATTTCTTATGAAAACCTGAAACACTAAATTCTCTAAAACCTTGGGACTCTTATATATTAAGAGCATTTCAAGAACTGGGTTTTCAAGAAAAGAAAGCTAAAGATTGAATTTGGTTCAAAATATCACTTGCTAATTGCTATATTCTACTCCTAATTACCAAAAGGCTGTAATTTCAATTTAGGGCTCGAATTTTCATAAAAAATCTCAAATAAGGGTCCAAAACACAATTTCAACAAATTAAAGTACATATTTAGTAAATTATGACTTATTGTGCAAGATGTTAAATAATATTAGTGTGTGAGATGCATATAAATCAAAAAGCACGGAAAAATTTTGTATTATACTACGTTTATTGAATTTATTTGGATTAATATGTTTTGATTTTTAATTAATTTAATAACACCTTTTTTCTATCAAAATTGATGTGTAAGCATTATAAGCATTGGTTTTCATCTGAGAAGAACCTAATTTGTAAAAATTTACTTAGTATGTCTTCTAATTTGTTGAAATTGTGTTTTTGGGTCCTTATTTGAGATTTTTCTGAAAGTTCGGGCCCTAAATTGAGATTACAACCTAACCAAAATCACCATTCCAAGCCTCAAAGCTACACTTACATGACATCTCGCAAGATGGTTAAGTAGAAGATGAAACGAACGCATAAGAAGAGGGATACAATCGAGTCAGCATGGAGAGTGCAAAAACTATAATCGGGATCCACTCGGAAATAGAACCAATTGTAAGACAATGCCAGCATTGGGACCAAAATCAACAACAAAATTGCATATCGAAGCAGCGGAGTCTCTTCCCTTTTCCACCAACTGAGAAACAAAACAGAAAATCAAACATTTTTCATAGGAATATCAAGAAGTAAACAATTTGAAACAAGGAAAAACTTTTTATTTGTACAAACTGGAGGTTGTTGTTTTTGACAATGTCGTCCAAATCACTATCATCGGAGTCGTCACTCTCAATGTCGTCAAAATCACTATCATCAGAGTCGTCGTCCATACTAAGACCACTCTCAATGTCGTCAAAATCACTGTCATAATCAGAATCCATCGCTCTTCTTTTTCTTTTTCTTTTTTCACTTTCAATTGGCGGCGTCTTCGCCTCTTCTCTCAGACTCTGATTCTCACGCGTAGGATAACAGGAAATTTCTCCATTTTAGTTTTGCCCTTTTCTTTTATCGTACAATATAAACGTCGTCGTTTCCTTCCTCCATAAATAAACTTCTCTCTTATTTATTATGACAGTTAAATTTTTTTCAAGAGAATTCAATGGTATTATTATTGTTTTCTTTAGCATTTTTGTTAATCATGAATTGACTTTAAATCGTTCTTCTTTCTTTTGGAAAATCTGAGAAAGCCAAGGAGGACCGAGAAATTAAAGGGTAAAAAAAAAGATGAGAATCCTCCTTGTCGGCTTGTTCATATTGCATTTTTAAAAAAAAAAATTAATGTTTAGAGCAGGGTTTGCTACCCCATCTACAAGGTCAGGGCAAATTTTCGATGTAGTTTGTTTTGGAGTTTACGTGTGAGTGTCGCATCTCACATTACAAAGGGATGAGCTGTAAAAGTGGCATATATACTTGAAAGATCCAAGAACACACAAGCTTAAACTTTTGGGTTCAGATTGGTGTCCGACAGGTATATATGGGTCACACTGGTGGGCCTCGTAACGACGAGACCAGGTTGCTCTCTTTCCTACAAATGGTATCAGAGCTAGGTTTGATTGGAGTTCAGTGGTGCGGCTGTGCTAAAAAAAAAACAATGGTGTGGTATTTCTGGAGAAAAAAAAAACAATGGTGTGATATTTCTGGAGGAAAAAAAACAATTGGGTGCACAAATGGTGCAGGGTGTGATTAAGTGTGAACAAGTCCAAAAAAGAACGGGTCACTTAACTGGTTATCCAAGAAATATCGGGTTAGCCGCACGTTGGAGTTCACATGTGAGTGTCGCATCCCACATCACAAAGGGATGGGCTGTAAAAGTGGTATATATACCTGAAAGATCCAAGAACACACAGACTTAAGCTTTTGGGTTCAGATTGGTATCCGACAGGTATATATGGGCCACGTTGGTGGGCCTCGTAACGACGAGACTGGGTTGCTCTCTCTTTTACAGTTTGGGATTTATGGATCCATTGGACTTTTTACTGCGAGTTCATGGGAATTAACAGATAGATAACTTACGTTTAGCGGAATTCGAACAGTACGTAAGAATGCAAACTATAACCACCTGTGCCAACTCTCATCAGCTACATATTGCACTATTCACACTTGATCTAGTGCTTTCTAATTTGAATGGGTGAATTAGGAAAAATAAATATGGATGTATAAATAAGATGAATGCCTAAAGTGTTGTGGAGTTGAGAGAATCCTTACTTTAAAAAAAAATGTGTATGTTAACTTGAAAATCAGTTCAGAGATCATTTTGTAATTAGAAACAATTTTAAGGGGCATAATGATTAAGAATCCAGTTTGATCCCTTTCTATTTCCACCCACTTTTGAATGAGAATAATTCGGTGGATATAGGTCTCCTATTTCTTCTCACTTACCTTTAATTTCTTCCTTAGATGTATTTCTATTTCTTGTCACTTACCTTTAATTTCTTCCTTAGATGTATTTCTCTTGTACCAAACAAAGGAAACTCCCTTCCCACTTTCTTTCGTATTATTTCCTTTCCTACTCCCTTCCTTGTTATTTCCCTTCCTACTTCCTAACATGCATATACTTTGCTATGATCAAGGCAACTTGGTAAGTGGACCGAAACTTTGCTCTTGTTTACGGATCACGTAAGCTGCTTTGATTATGACTTATTAATCTTAATTATTAAGGGTTATTAAGGGAAGGCTAAACCTATATAAAATGGGTTGAGCGAGAATAATTTCCAAGCAAAAACTTTATTTAGCCTTGTTAAAAAAAAAAGGGGAGAGGCTACAAGTACTCATAATCTGTATTCAAGAATAGTACTTGGTACAAATATAAGAGATATTTAGGTGTTTGGATACAAGAATATATTGTTTAGTTGTTTGGAGACATGCAAATTTAAGGTAAAAAAGTGCAAGTACTATTCTTGAGTGCAGATCATATAAAGTACTTATAGCTTTCCCCAAAAGAAAAAATCAATAACATGATGGTAATGTATGGCTTTCTTGGATTATGCGTGATGGTGGCAATTGTTTTTCTTCGTCTTCTCTATCGCTTCATCCATAACAATATGGTGTCCCAAGAAATTGGCCATTTGTTGGGATGACCCCAACTTTACTTGTCAACTTCCATCGGGTTCATGACAAAGTTGCCCAAGTTTTGAAAAGCAGCAATGGCACCTTCCATTATAAAGGAATTTGGTTTACCAACTCAAGTTTCTTGGCCACCTGCGACCCTGAAAACGTGCGTTATATATTGAGCTCGAGCAATTCGTCAACATATTTGAAAGGCTCCGAAGTTGAAGCAATTTGATATATTTGGATTAGAAGCACTTTTCAATTCTGATGGCGAGGCATGGAAACATCACAGGAAAGTTTTTCATGCTTTCTTGAATCACCCACAATTCCAGAAATCCCTCGCAATGGTCCTTCGGGATCGTATCAAGCAAGCAAGGGCTTGTCAAAGTGCTGGACCATGTTTCCAGGAAAGAGCTAGTGGTGAATTTACAAGATTTGTTCGTCAGGCACGCATTTGATATTGGTTGCATAATGGCTACCGGCTGTAAACCTGGGAAACTCTCCATTGAATTCCCCGAAAATCGATTCCATAAGGCCATGAGTGATACTTTGGAGGCCGCATTTTACAGATATGTCATGCCTGACACCCTATGGAAGCTGCAAAAATGGCTTCAGATTGGGCTAGAGAAGAGACGAACGGACGCTTGGAAGGCTTTCCACGATCTTGTAGAAGAATATAAGTCGATTCAACGTGAGAGAGACAACAAAACAATTGAATCAAATGGAGATGATTTTTCGGTACCAGAGGCTGCTAGGGATCAATATGGAATCCTATAGCCACTGAAACTATGAGTCCAACAGTACTCTACCACTAGGCCAAATTATGTCCGATGGCATCAAATGGAGATGAAGAAGAAATAGTTTCAATTTCTTAAAGTGTTACTTGACAGGACATGAAGTAACAGGTCCAACTCCAAGTGACAGCCTTATAAGGGACAACTGGTTGTCTATCTCCTCTCCAAGAACCCAATGGCTGAAAATATAATAAGAGAAGAAGTGAAGAGAAACTTGACAATGAAAGAATTGGTAATTGGGGGATTGCAATTGCCATCATGCTTCAACGAATTCAATAAACTAACCTATCTCCATGCAGCTTTTTGTGAAACGCCTATGTCCACCAAGTGGGCATTAGATATCAAATACGTTAAAGACATATGTCACCATGTCAACCAAGATTTTTACTAATCGCCAAATAAAGCTTTCTAAGAAGGCTAAAACCTCAACTTCCTGATTTAGCACATTTGAGCGCCAAACGTTGTTCTCAGGAAAACGCTCATTCCAAATACGTTATTTGTGAAACCAACGCTCAAATGTTGTGTTTCAGAGTGAGTAAGCTAATTGGAAAGTAGGTTTGCCATAAAAAAGAAAAATCTTCAAAACCTAAAACTTGAACTTCACAATGTTGCGTGTTTGTGCGCATGGCGTTGTTCTTGAGAAAATGTTAATTCCAAATGCATTATTTGTGTAACCAACGCTCATATGTCATGTTCCAGAGTTAGTAGAGCTCATTGGAAAGTGGCTTGCCAAACAAAATTTTCTTGAAAACCTAAAACCTCAACTTCACAATTTTGTGCGTTTTTGCGTGAAACATTATTTATTTAAAAATGATCAGAGTGATTTTCTTTTTTTTTAAAACCAACGCTCTAATGTCATATATCAAAGTCAATAGAGCTTATTGGAAAACTGTCTCGCCAAACAAAGATTTTTTTTTAAATCTAAAACCTTAACTTCATGGTTTTACGAACAAATACAACTCTCAGAATGTCATGTCTCGAACTGAGTAGAGCTTATTGGAAACTAGACTTACCAAATAGTAAAATTTTTTTAAGAAGAAAAAAGCATCAACTTCACAATTTTCTGCGTTTCCACACAAAATATTGTTCTTGAGAAAACGCTCATTCCAAATGTTTTTTTCTTTTTTGTGTGTGTGTGTGAAACCAACCCTCAAATGTCATTTTTCTGAATAATTTGACAAATGATATAATGAATGGTTTTAGATTTGTTGATACATATATAACTTTTTTTAATAAACATTATTAATTTTTTCAGTAACTAAAATATTATAAATTTGATAACCTCATTTATTGATTAAATATTTTACCAAAATTACTTATCATTAGATGTTATTGGATTTGTTGGTGTAAAGTATTTTTCATAATTACATAGTTTTTTTTAGTAATATTGTATTATAAATGTGATAGCATCCACTATTGGTTCAAATATCATAAACTAACAAAAAATCATTTCATTGTACATACATAATTAAACTAAAAGGATGATAGTCAAACCACAAAAAACATTTCATTGAACATGCATGGTCAAAACTAGTCAAAATTCAAAATTTGATAGTCAAACCACGTTAAACATTACCCCAATCGAAGTACTCACCTCAATTTTGCTATATTTTGATGGTCAAAATCCAAATTTTAATAATCAAACTCCAAAATTTGATCTCATCCAAAGTTTGATAGTCTATTGATGTCTTAACAGACTTTGAATTAGGTTTGTACATATATGTAGTGAGCATGAAAGTTAAACAATTTGTAAACAATAATAGAAATAATAATTTCTTATTAGTGGTAATGTTATGATTTTTATTTGAAATATTTTGGTAATGAGTTATTTCTTATTAGTGAGGAATTGACACATATTCATTTTATGAATTAATTTTGTTTTAAAATTCAAAAATATTCTCTAAAGGACACACATCAACCCTTAAACCCCGCATGTGTAGTATACTAAAATTTAATCACAATGTATTATATAATTTTCCTTTAGAATATGTTCACACCAAATAACTTTTCCTTTTTTTTTTACATCAAAACAACATCTACACTATTATATTTTATTATTAAACTAATACAATAAAAAACTATTTTTATATATAGTTATTAAATAAATATTTCAAAATATATTTAATATACTCCTCATCTTAAAGATCTCAATAAGATTTTTCCAATAATCTTTTTTTTTATAATTTAAATTTTGATATTTTAAGTTAAAAAGAGAAAAAAAAATCTCCCAAAAAAATGTTCCCTATAGCCATTTAGCATTTAACGTTTTGGCCAAAAAAATTTACCATTTAACGTGATTCCCTCTTATTTCATCTCTTTTTTTTTTTTGCTTTTTGTCTCATTTTAAATTCCCTCCACGCATGCTACTTTTTATTCTCTATAACCATTTGTAAATAACGGTTACTTGCATTGTCCACTCGAAACTGCCCCTGACCGGATGGATCAAAGGTGAAAAAAATCAACAAAAATCATCATTATGTGTGGCTCCCTATCACATCGCTATTTTCCTTGGCTCTTATGACTTTGGGATCTAGTGAGATCCAGCGGCTCTCAACGGCTCTGCATTAAATACGGCTCATTATAGCCCTGGCCGTCAAATAGCATCTACCAACTTTGTTTGGCAATTTAGAGGTAGAAGTTTTAAACAACAACAAATTTTAGTACATAGTAACATTTTAAGGGAAACAAGTTTTTACAATAGAATCAAGAAAGGGCAACATAATATTCATTGAAGAAGCTGTCACAATTTCAATATCTAAGATTGCTTTGAACTTTAAAATAGTTCCTAGCTGAAAGAGTGATAATATAGCAAGAGTGACATACATAGGCAAAGACAGAGTCTCAGTCTCAAAGGGGCAATATAATTGGTCAGTGTCTCAGTGATGAGTAAAAAGAACAGCAGAAGGGTCTAATTGTGTAAAATTTGACAACAATCCAAAGTTGAAGTCTTGTATTATGTAAATTCTATTTGAAGGTTTACGGTAATGTATTGTAGTTTGTGCAAGTGACAAATCCAATCCAGTATATAAATATGTTGCTATATCTTCAAAAATTCTACAACAAATCCATAACTTGGGATATCATACTTGAGTAACAAAATGAAAGCTTCCTACTGCTACAGCCTTCTGCTTATCCTCCTTGCTGTTTCTGCAAAGGAACATAGCCTTTTTGGTGCTGCTGATCCTACAGATGGATTTACACAATTGCCATTAACCGATGATAATTTCGACTTACAGAAACCATATAACATACCACTCTCCCAACGTTACAATTACTCTGATGGAATTCGAAGTTTATGGGTTTATAACAACGACAAGCCCTTCAAGCACAGCAGCGGAACCAGGCCACGTACAGAAATCCGCATTAAGGTAACAGACATATATAGTTACATACTATAAAACTAGAAATCAAATCAAATTAGTTAACTTGGGTTGATTTTTGTGTTGTAGGGATATGACTATTCATCTGGAGTTTGGCAATTTGAAGGCTATGCTTATGTACCAAAAGGAACATCTGGGGTTACCATAGTTCAGATTCATGGTGCAGCAGAAGGAGCTACAACTCTGCAATTGCGGATTTATGATGGCAACATGAGGTACTACAAATACAATTTGGTTGCTACCGATCTCTACGACAAGTGGTTCAGAGTGAATGTGATCCATGATGTAAACGAAGGGAAGATCACAGTTTTCATCGATGGTGAACAAAAGTTTGTGGTGAAGGATCAGGGACCGGGTGACCTGTATTTCAAATGCGGTGTTTATGCTGCACCAGAAAACTCTAGCAACTTCATGGAGTCAAGGTGGAGAGACATCAAGCTCTTCAAAAAATGATTCATAATGTTATATCTGATCAATGTAGTAAAAAGTGGTTATAAACCAGTATATATATACATGTACTAATATGCTATTCATCTTGAGATACTTTTCTTAATTAAGATGCATTATGCATATGCATTATGTATTATTAATATGTTTTGTGCTTGAAAGCAATACGATCGAACTCAAAAAGAAAGCAATACAATTAATAATAAGGCTCGTGGGTTCTGTTTTGGATAGCAACACTTGGGAGTTTTTATATAATTGTGTTCATCTTTACCAGCATATGCAAAACATACGCTGGCAAAGTACAAAAGCAACTGTTTCTCCTCCTCTCTGGTCATATACGAAAACTAAAGTATTTACACACTAGCAAGTGCAATACAGACAGAGTCCTAAACCTCTCAGTCTCATGGAGCAACAAAACAAGGACAAAAGGTGGTTCATTGCATAAGCAAGTATTTAGAACCTAAATCAAGAGAGAAGCAGCCAACTCCATTGTTGAATTCTGTTAGCCTTTTTTACATGCCTTAGTCATTTAGCTTGGAAGAACTCATATAGGCGAGCCTGCAATATCAACAATGGGTGGTAGGATATTATTACATCAGACAAGATGTGAAGATATAAGATAAATATACGACAATTCACAACATAAAGCATGTCACCCCAGCTCAATCATAAGCAGAAACAGAAAGCGTCGATCATACTGGTTCAGTAGTTCTCCAAGAGTAAATCATAGTAACTTTCAATTAAACAACTTATTTTCAATCCTGGATTTCAGATCAAAAGCTAAACATAGATAACCAAAGAAGTTCATTCTGAATGATGCAAGCAAACCAGTTACTATAACACAGATAATCCTGCGTTCTTCATGCCAAATTCAAAAATAACAATAACTATTCATGTAACATTTTTTACCAAGTTCAAAGAAGAGGATAGAGGACTACCATTACTAATACGCTGATCTTATATTTGATCGATGGTAAAGCTTAGAAATCTTGAGGATCAACACCGCTAACCACATCACTAGAAAAATGTCGGAGGCCTCTGGGTATCTAAATGGTTCTGATGATTTGGTAACAAAGAGATAGAGGAGTGTCATTACACATATCACCATCTGCTCACAGATAGCATGCCATGTCCTGCTTGCCAAATAAATAACCATACAAGTTACATTTCAGGAAAATAAATTAAAAATCCCAATTCCAACTATACTTACATAAATCAACAAAGCTAAACCCACATAATCATTCAAATAGAATTAATCAACCTACTGTAGATTTTTCTAAAATGAAGGGAAAAAAGGCAATCCCTAATATTTCTTGTGAAAACCTGAAACACTATATCTATATCCCCAAAAAACTTGAGACTCTTATTTATTAACAGCATTTCAAGAACTAGGTTTTCAAGAAAGAAAGCTAAAGATTGAATTTGGTTCAAAATGTAATTTGCTAATTGCTAATATTCTACTACTAATAACCAAAATCACCATTCCAAGCCAGAAAGCTGCACTTACACATCTCGCAAGAAGGTTGCGTAGGAGAAGAGACGAAAGGATAAGTAGAGAGATACAAAGTCAGCAGAGACGGTGGAAGCAGCGTAGAACCGACTGTAAAGCAATGCCAGCTTTGGGACCAAAATCAACACCAGAATTGCATATTGAAGCAGCGGAGGCTCTTCCCTTTTCCACCGACTGAGAAACAAAACAGAAAATCAAACATTTTTTATACGAAAATCAAGAAGGAATTCATTTGGAGGAAGGAAGAAACTTTTATTTGCACTAACCGGAGGTTGTTGTTTTTGACGATGTCGTCAAAATCACCATCATCAGAGTCGTTGCCTTTGATAAGACCACTCTCAATGTCGTCAGAATCGGAATCCATCGCTCTGCCTTTTTTCTTCACTTTCAATCGGCGGCGTCTTCGCGTTTCTCTCAGTCTCTTCTTCTCACTCCGCAATGAGTATTTTTTTTTTTGGCCAGCACTCCGCATTATCCAATATCCATTTTAGTTTTGCTCTTTTGTTTTATCGTACAATCCAAACGGCGTCGTTAATACACTTTTCTAGTTTTCTCTTGTATTATTATTACGGTTAAATTTTTTTTTGTTCAATGGTATATTATATTGGGGCTAAATACTCAATTCAGGATATAAGGTTTGCTGCAAAATTCAATTCAGGATACACCGTTACCCATTGTATCAATTCAGGATATAACGTTATCGAATAGATTCAATTCGGGATAAATTTGGACACGCACATACACGCGCCTTACGTGGATATCAGTTGTTTGCAAAATTTGTGACGTGGCATGGAGTGGATGCTGATGTGTTATCCTCTAAATTTTATATTTTAAATTTATAATTAAATTAAAACGTAAATTAATTAAAATTAATTTATTGATAAAATTATAATTTTCCACCCTCCCAAACCGATTAAACACTAGTAAAACTATGAACTTGTTCATGGAAAAAATAAGAACAACCATACTATTCATTTCCGGCCGTCGACCACCATTGATTACGGCACCAAAGACTTACAACTTGACCAAAATTTCCAGATTCCATTTTTACGATATCCTAAACTCAAATCTAAATTTAGTTTCTTCATATCAGAACCGAAACAAAAGGGATCTAAAATTAAGAATTGCAAAAAGCGACACTATTGTTATAACCGACCAATTCCCATAATCCCAAAGTACTTGGTAAATAAAATCCTTCAAAGATGATAGATCCTCTTTGTTAGCACTCGAGCAAAAAAGAATCCGAAGTTGCTTTTCCATTTAAACATCTTCTACAAGCCTAGCAGCAAATTACTCCAAAGATACCAGGTTTGTTTCTAGAAGCACAACAGCCCTAGATGAACCAAGCGAAAACAGAGCTGAATTCAAAACACCGGCTTTTTTTCTTTTAAGCCAATAAGATCAATTTTACTAAGTCAGTCACAAAGTACAACAGAAAGTAGAGTAAGCAGCAGCAACAGCTCAAAAACAGAGTAGCAGTAGCAACTCAACAAGACCATTCACTAACTCAAGTGAAAAGAAACCAACAAAAAACAGAATCAAAGAAACTCAGCAGATTGAAGGAAGCCAGGCGAGATGAACCAGTCCAATCGGTTGCCTTGCATAGCACCTCTTTGTTATTGAGTGATCCATTGAGCGGTGGTAATAGCAACGGCGGTGCGGTGGTGATAGCAACGGTGGCGATGGCAAGGGATGATGATTCTAACTTGGGTTTGTTTGGGGAAAAAAGTCCAAAGTAGAGATGGGTTGAAGAGATTAAAGAACAAGATTAAAAAAGAGAAGAGATTTGATTTTGAGGAAGATAAAAGGGAGCAACGGCATGGAGATGCATATACGAATAGGATCTAGAAAGAAAACATTGTATTTTATTTTAATTAGGGTTTTCTTTTTTTCTTTTTTCTTTTCTATTATTTATTTATTTTAAAAAAAAACTCCTAAGCAATTGCCACCTGGTTTAGAAAAAGCCACATCTACATGTATGTTGACTCCTAACGTGATTTTTAAGCACGTGTAATACAAACAAACGGCTCCGTTGATTTTTATCCTGAATTGAATTTATTCGATATCGTTATATCCTGAATTGATAGGATGGGTAACGGTGTATCCTGGATTGAATTTTGCAGTAAACCTTATATCCTGAATTAAGTATTTAGCCTTATATTGGTATTGGACTAGGTGGTGACTGGTGTGCTTGTTATTATTTTTTTCTTTTGCATTTTTAAATTTTATTATTTTCATGCTTTCTATTATTCTTTGGTTTTTAGTTTTTTCTTCTTTTCTTTTTCTTTTTTTTTCACTCCATCCATTGTTGTCCGCAAGACAAATTATAATAAAAAACAAAAAAAATAAAGAATTAAATGTCGCAATTGTTTTGTTTTTCTTTTGGGTACCTAAGATTAGAGGTGGCAAACGGGGCAGTCCGCGGGTCGGATTCGGGATTTCATGTTCGGGCTCATATTAGATCGGGTGCATTTGGGTCGAGTTTTTTTGGGTCCAGGTCAAATTTGAATCAGGCTAATTCGAGTTCGGATCAATTTTAGGTCAGGTTTTTTTAAGTTTGGGTCAATTTCAGGTCAAGTTAATTCGGATTCGGGTTCGGGTTGGATTTTGGCTATACCATTTACTCTTTTTTCTTCCCCTCTTAGATGACTAATGACACTTACCTTTTCAGTGCCTCGTGTAAATTCGAATAGACACACATGACATATATGACAACAATGTATCCTAAATCATGGATACACATTGTTTTTCTAGTAAAAAAAAATGTCACGTGTAAAATCGGATGGATACACATGATGTATCCTAAATTTCTAATAAGTATTAAGTAATAATAAGTAATTGGGAAAGTTAGCAACGACTAATAGAGTGATAATGGTTGATCATTCCTCGTGTTGAGGCCCGAGAGGACAAGTGGAAAGCAAACTTGCTATTTCAATCCTACATTCACTAACAGAAAACAGAGCTACTGATTGTTACGGAGAAAATTGCTATGGTGAGCTAAATTTTATATTTATAAATTATTTGTCTAATTACAAATTTCCTTATCTATACTATATATAAAAGTACGAATAAGGGGAAACTTTATGTTTTCCGATTGTATCCTTATTTGTAAAACATATTTTCAATTGTACCCTTTTTAAAAAAAACATAATTCTAAATTGTCATTACTAAATAATATTTTAATTATTAATTCCATTATTTTTTTAATCATAAATTATTCCATTATTAATTATTAGATTATATAATACGTACATTAAATTATAAGAAAGTCAATTTGTCCTTTTGTTTCCAACGTCATATTTAATTTTGCCATTTGTCTTTGTTTCCAATCGTTGTATTTAATTTTGCTTTTTGTCTTTGTCTCCAACATCTTATTTGGGTTTAGATAATCTGAAACAAATGTCAATGGGCCTTTGCTTTGGATTGTCCAGTTTCTCATTCCTATATGACCTTTTTTTGGTCCGTTTTGGGGGCAGTTAGTTTGAATATTCAAATCCTATATATTATTAGGCCATGACTTTATAACATTTATCTATACTATATTAAAATGTACGTTCAGCTGTAAAACTTTTGAACTACCCATCATACCCTTATTTGTCTAATATATTTCAACTATGCCATTTAACTCTATATAATATATAATATTTTAAAATTAACCAAGAGATATACGTTCCAAACTTCCACTTTCTAAGCTTTTAGAACTCTAATGGACTCCCAATCAAACTTTAATATAGATAAAATTTAAAATTAACTATACTTCTCATATTTTTTGTCTTCTTATAAAAGTGAACTACTTAATAATATATATATAAAGCTTTCCTATCAAAATCCATCTACAACTCTCAATTAAACCCGTAAGTTTTTTTTCTTT
>AWWV01014852.1:0-13429 GCA_001974805.1 Corchorus capsularis | reverse complement strand
GGTTTTTTTTCATCTTTAAAGGGGTTTTTTTTTAAGATTTTCCTTTAATTTCCTTTTGTCCTTTAATAAGTATTGGACAATTCATTTAATTTAAATGGATATGAATATGGATTTGTCAATATTAAGATTTGAAAGTTTGAAGGTTGAGAGAATTTGAGAGAATTGAAAATTTTGAAGTTTGAAGAAAAGGGCAAAATAGTCCAAAAGGGGGGCGGTACCTAGTAAAATGGGGCAGTATTTAGTAATTCCCTTAAGAATTGACATATAATTTTAAAAAAAATAATATTAAATATAAAAGTAATTAGGAATATGATATGTGTCAATTCTTTTAATTTGTATGTGAGGTCTTTTTTTTTTTGAGTGAATTGTATGTGAGGTCTAAACTTTGCACCAATAATAATATATTATATGAATTCTTTTTGCAGTAATTATATGATCATCTTTAAAGTATATATATTATATATTATAACTTTTATTTTTAAAAAAATATAAATACACAGCAAATTCAAACAACTCACTCCAAAATTAGGCCCCAAAATTAATCGTTTATGTACACCAAGGAATAGCATAGGATGGGATATTCACTGGCACAGCATTGAAATGATTCGGTGGGCCTGGCCCCACCCTATTCTTCTTTCTCTTTCTTTAACATTAATAGAAAGATTGAGCTGTAAATTACGTGGCATGATAGTAATGGACAGGAATGTAACACGTCAACGGCATACAAAACGACGCCGTTCTCAACCAGACATTAATTGTTTATTGATGTAATCTAATAACTACTTATAATAATTATTAATTAATACATTAATGATGAATTGAAATATTCTTTGTCTTCCATTTATCCACACCACTAATAATTTACTGAGTACTTACATATGAATTACATTAATACATTATTTAATATTTTAATATTGAAATATAGATTTGCTCAAAAAAGAAAATATTGAAATATAGATATTTTCCTGATTTTATCATTTCAACTTCCCCATAATATAATTTGACAAAATTTTCAAAGTGATGAGTTGTCATATGACCTCTTCACATTTCTTTATTTAACTTCCTAACTAATCTCCTTGAGCACTTTCCCAATATATTATTAACAAAATAAATATCTAATAAAAAATATCTAAGTCATTTTTTATTATTTTTTTAAGGTACAACAATGTCATAAAATCTCATTACAATGGGATAATTTCTTATATGGTTAAATATTGAAATTAACAAACATAATATATGCATATAATGAATCGGTAATCATGAGATTTTGCAACGTTTAAGCCAATTTTTGCAATATTGTGCCTTGTTCTTAGAGCTTTTTTTTTTTTTTTTTTTTTTTTGCGATAAGTTCTAAACTGAACATTTTTGCAAATGCTGTACCTTTAAATAAACAATTATCTTCTTCTTCAAAAAAAAAAAAATGCAATTATCAATATATAATAGACTCTATTTACTAAATCCTACTAAGTTTTAGAGTTAATTTGTTTCAATTAATTATGTTAGGTTCGAATTGAGTATTTGAGAAAGATTTTCCCTTGGCTTGTTTCAATTAAAAATGTTAAGACTCAAATTGAGTATTCAGCGAAAGGGTTTAGCCTCAAATTAGTCATTAAAAGAACCCATCTATATATTTATAAGAATGCCTAAATAATTAATAATAATAAGTTATTTACTTATTTAAAAAAATCAATAAATAAGTACATGTTACATCAAACACCCTAAACGAAGCTTGTTTATAACTATTCTATGTCTACTTACTGAATTTTTGTGTAAAAGATGTAGTCATTTCCTTGATTACCAAAGCCCTTGCCCGATTGATAGTCACAAGGCACAAATAAACATGTTCTTCCAACTCCTCCACCTGTTTCTTGAACCCAACAATGCTCTTCTTCAGCTCCTTCACCACTTGCAAACAAAATTTCTCTTCCTTCCTCTCCAAACAAACTTGAATCATTGCCTTGTTGTCTTCAACTTCATCATGTAACCTAGAAACCAGCCTACTCATCGTGTCGAAATCCCGGTTCAAGATATAAGTTCCCTTGGCTGCAACATCCAATTGCTCCCCTATTTTCTTAAGGAATCCACATTTCAAACATGGAAATTTGAAGAGTTTCTTCTTGAATAGCTTTACCGGGAACCCGAAAATTACCGGTGCCATTAACAATGCTGCAAGAGTATGTGCCGCAATGACAACAGCTATTATGACAACCAAGCCACAAGTTGCTGTTAAGCAAACCACAGAAGTCTTGTGGAAGAACTTGAATAACTTGAGTTTCCTAGCCACTTTTTTTCTCTTTGACTTGAGGTGGTTCAACACTGAGGAATACTTGTCATGAATCATCTTGAAATCATGTTTATTAGGGTTTGAGAAAGGATTGTTAAGGATGGTGAACGAGTTTAGTTCTGAAATGATTAGTTTAACTTTCTCAGGAGAATGATAATCATCAAAAGAGTCAAGTGCTCGTTGAATGAATTGGTAATTATGTTGGATTTGGTTGATTTTGGTAAGGAGGTGACCACAAATTTTGGAAGCTTCGGCACTAATGTCGAAGTAATCGAGGATAAGGGTTTTGAGTTGGGGTATTTTGGAAAGGATTGCGGATTCAAGAATGGAAGGAATGGTGTCTTGACAAGGTTCCAAGAGTTGGAAGAATTTGTGGTGGAAGTAAGATGGAGAAGAGGGTACTAATTCATTGGCTAGTGATTGAGCCTTGGAGAAATATTCTACGTAGGAATCGGTTCTTAATGCACTGAAGTATTCCTCGTTCACGTTCAAGCTTTTACGTGCATCTCTCAATTCTTTCTCACCTATAAAACCACAAATCAAGTAATTAATATACTCTACAAGAACAATTGCAACATATATATTTAGAGCTAACGAAACCTCAAAATTAAATCTTAATCTTAATTAAACTCTAATTTAGAGGGGTATCCTCTTCTAAAAGAAAATGTTGGTACTCTAATTTATGGTATGGTATATTCGTGAGCTCCGAAAGTTATCCAATAATTACTAAAACCCTACCACAATTATATGCTAAAGTTTATGACATACCTTTCCTTCTTCCTAAAACTATGGGCTGAATTTAATGTTAAATTAATGCATTAATTTTAGGAGTTTTTATGAGTTCGTCGAAATATATATAGTATTGTTCGAGATCATGGATGATAGGTTATAGTATTGTTCGAGATCATGGATGATAGGTAGAAGTGACCTAGTAATTATTTCACCTCTTATCGAGATGCACTTACGTTATTACATGCATATAATTATGATGTGTGATAATAATGTTTAAATTCTAATTTCCCTTGAAAATAAAAATGAATGAAAAAGCACCAAATATGAAAGTCATAAGAGCTAGCATACCTCTAGTTTTTGAAGAAGCTCTAACTTTTGCCCACATCTTGATCTCTTCTTGTTTAATTGGAAGAAGAAGCTTAGATGTGGAGGCTAAGAAGGAGCAAGGACCCTAGCTAACTTTCAAGGAGAAATCTAACCTTAATATATATGTTGGGAAAGTTTGGAATTTGGATACCCTGCTTATGCTCTTCCTTATATATATACACAGGAAGCTTACAAGGAAGAAATTAATAATGATATATATATAATAAAGAGTTTTTTAAATCGATGAGGCGGTGCAACTGCCAAGATTGCGGTTGGAATTTTATTTATATCTTTGCCTTATATAAAGCCTTTTTAAAAAAGAAACAAACCTAATTAAGAAATGTATCTCACGCTATATGTCTTTTTGATCATAATAACTATAATCTTTATCAAGTAAGAGAGCGAGATGGGAGAGACTTATTATATATATTTCTCCAAATATTTGCTTGCAAGCTTTTTAAGGCTAAATTTTGGTAGCTGAAGAGCCCTCCCTCTGTTGAAAAACCTTTATTGCATCTTTTTCCCTTGTTTTTTGCCTATGCATGTATATAACTTTTGTCTTTATATTGTTGTGTGCTTTTGTAAGTTTACGCCATTCATGCTTGTGTAGATTACTAACATGGAGGCTGCCTTCATATATATATATATATATATATATATATATATATTGATCTTCTTGTTCAAGTATTTATATTACAAGATAGATATAATGAATCTAACATCCTAGATCTCGGTTTAAACTTTAAACAACTGACAAAACCGTTTTGTATCTATACATATGTTTCTTACCATATATATGCTCATGCTTTAGTTAGAGCTCGATTGGAAAGTATCTTGAAAACTATATGATCTTCTCCCATGCCAATATTTGATGGCACATACTAATCATCCACGAAATTTCTCCCATTTTTTTAACCAATTAGTAGGACAATCCAACAAATAACAACTATTTATACGTCTTTGTTCTCCTTTTCCCCTTTTTTACAAGTTTCTGGCATTGAACTCTGTTCACTTGACCTAAAAGATGTTATATTCTTGTTTAGTCTCACTTTCTTTTGAAATTAAATTTATCGCTTTATCGAGATGTTTCATATGCATGCTATATATATATATAGTTGCCATTTATTATCATATTTATATCATTCATCCAACAATAATGAATGTTGTCCATGTGGGCATTGTAATATTCGTGCTATTTCTTTGAGGTTTAGTTTGGTACAATATTGGAGTGAATAAAATTGTAGACAATTGTCCAAAACCAATCCTGGTCACGAGATTTGAAACAGAAACATTCTCATTCCTGTTGTTTTGGAATGATTTATAGCCGTTTTAAATTGATTTGCGATAGTGAAAAGTGCAACACGTGATTTCTGTAAATCATGTTCCTAATCTATTTTAGAACATAATACATTTTTCGTCGCAAATTCCTTTTTCCCTAACAATTTTTTTGTAATACAATGCCTAATGCACCATTTAACATCCGAATGAGGTAGGCCGATAAACCTACCAAACAAAGCTAAATCAGTGGTGAAGCCACCTTATGCTTGGAGGGTCATAGCCTCCCAAGAATTTTGTAGACTTGGTTTTGCTATGTAGTATTTGTTAAAAAATTATGACTAGTTCTGATACCATGTAAAGGCTTCAATGATTGAGTGTTGTATTAATTGATCAGGTATAAATACAAAGAGAATACATCAAATGAGAAATGCTAAATGCACTCACTTTTACACTCTCTCTTGGAAACTCTCTCCCTCCTTCATCCACGTTACTCCACTTCCTTCCCCTCAAACTTGTTACCTTTCATTCCAGATAGTATAAAAGACAAAAATCATCTCATGCTAAATCTTCTAAGACCTCTCCTATGGCCCGCACTTGTATATGACAATGTTGCTTGTTTCAGTTTAATATGGGAATAGGAAAAGGTCACTTATTTTAATTAAAAATATAGTTTTAATCACTTATTTTAATTAAAAATATAGTTTTAATTCTTTTTTTACATAAATGTGAAAATATTTACGCTTATTATTTTAATTAGAAAGTTTTCAAAAAATAATGATTAAATCTATCAAATTTAGGTAATGATTAATTTATGTAATGCTATTAACTCGGAGACAAATTTATTAAGAATCTAGCTGAAAAATCATAATATATATAATTTCAAGGGCTGTCAAGCTAAATTTGTCTCGAATAATATAACAAAAGATGAATATTTATCTCAAAATCCAAAAAAGTTAAGATAATTATTGCGGTCTTACAATAATACTTAACCAAATATTTTGGTGTTATGATTTAACACCGTAACAAATCCAAAGGTATATTTTACACAAATTTGGTGTTATGATTTAACCCCGTAACAAATCCAAAGACATATTTTACACCAGTAAAGAGATGGTGCTGAGTTGTAATTTGATAGTTACTATAATTATTTTTCGTCATAACAATTTTTTCACATTGTTCTCAATTCTCAAAGACATCCAGAAAATATCAGTATTTTTGACATTAGGAGGACCACGAATATTATTTTCTTTTTAAAATCTCAAATCAATTTCATTTTTTTATAAATAAAAAAGGTGAATGATTTCATTTTTACAAACAATATATTTTTTGAAAGATTTTACTGTATAAAAGGCATTTAAGTATTTTAGTAATTTTTTCCCTCAAAAAAAGTATTTTAGTAATTTTATTTTTTTTCCAGAAGATAGAATTTTTAATATTTTTACTAAATAAGATATTTTAAAGTTTAATCTTTTGGGTACCGATTTAAAGTTTAATCTCTATCTCTATATGTAAAAAAATATATATGAAATATTTTTTTTTGGTTGAAACACGAACAATATATAAATAAATAAAATTAAATATATATAAAATATTACTCCATATTCTAATGAGTGGACTAAAGCTGGGTCCACCCTAAAACAAATGCTTCCCTAAATTAAAGATTAAGTAGATATATATATATATATATATATATATATATTATATTATATATATCTATACTATATATAAAAGTACGAGTTTTGAGAAACTTTTGAATTGCCTATTGTACCCTTATTTTTCAAATATATTGTCTTAAATGCTCTTACTTAGCTATTATAGTTTTATTCTACTAAAAGCTCTATTTTCATTTAATTAAATTTAATATCTTTATAATTACTTTATTTTTACCAAAAAATTTGGATATATTAAAAATTTTTCTAATATAAGTTTTATTCTACTAAAAACTCTATTTTCATTTAATTAAATTCAATATTTTATATATATATTTTTTATTTTTAACATTTTAATTTAAAAAATAATTGTGATCGACATTTTCTATCTAATAGTTCAATGTATTATGATTAAAATTTGTTATTTTCCTAACGTATAATTATTTTATTTGACTTATAATTATTTTTTTCTTGATAAATACAACTTTGTTGTGGGTTTAAATTGTTGTTTATACATTGTCAATATTTTATTTGTATGGAATAATTTCTTTTGTTACTTTGATGGTAAAACCCAATGTATATATAAATGGGCTTGTCGGGTTGGATTTGGGTTCAGTTTCGGTTCAAGGAAATTTTGGGTTATACGGGTTCGGTTAATTTTTGGTTTTAGATTGGGTTGAGTTTGGATCGCTCAAATGTCGGGTCATTTAAATTTAGGTCATTTTTGGTTTGGGTGTTTTTCGGTTTTGGGTCATATGGTTCCAATAATTTTGGGTTTGAGCCTCTGGTTTAGCCTCTAATTTTCAGGTTTAGGTCTTTTCGGATTCTGGTCATTTAAATATAATTAATCTCGATTTAGGTAATTTCGGGTTGATCGAGTTCGGGTCATTAATGATTTGGGGTCAAATAATTTCGGTTTCGAATTGAGCGGATTTTTTGGTCGAATCGAGTTGGGTCTGCTTCGGTTTCAGGCAGTCGAATCGAATACCCACACTCGGATGAAATTTTGTCATCTCTAATAATATAATTTTTTAGGTCAAAATTAGTAGTATGCTTAAGATTTTAATCTTCATATAATTTAAAGTATCACGTGCAACGCACGTGGAAGCGAAGACTAGTAGAGATAAAAAGCAAAAGGCAAAGAGGGTTTCCGGTTTTGAGGGTGGAAAGTGTGGTGATGTGGCTTCATGAGAGAGAGAGTTTCTAAAAGAGAGTGTTTAAGAGAGTTTCCCTAGCATTTCCCTACATCAGATAGGTATTGATACAGATAAGTATAAGGATTGGCTGTACAGGAGGCTAAAGAGACCAAGTGGTTAGAGTCCTATGAGACTTGATCTTTATCTGGTTTACATGGCTTATTAACCCCCACCCAAAAAAAATGTCCAAAGATAATATATATTGTCATTTCATGAATTAAACATGATCTACAAGATTAAAATTGCAAACTAAACCCATATTCTAATTAACTCTATAATTTATGTACACATACATTGCCCCCCTAACATGAAAATCCTGACTCCGCTATTGGCCTAAATGATTTCAATTTCTTATATTACCACATCTAAATGACCCAATACTCAAAGTACGTTTAAATCATAATGATATAATGACCTAAAATATTGAATATTTCTTAATTTAAAAAATCAAAATTATTAAATACTTTACAATCAACTTCAAATACTAATTAAGAAGGTTATTAACCTATTGGTTATAGTATATATTAGAATATTCAAACCTAGTGAAATTAATTAAAGTCGTGAGCTAATGAAAAATTTCTACATATATATAATTATCAATTATGTAAGAGTAGTAAAGAAGTTTGTATAGTTGTTTATGAGCAATATATATACTCTTTTGGGTAACCATGAGGCTTGATGGAGGCTGCTAGGAAGTCGGCAAAAGCCGAAAATGAGCAACCTGTAAAGGCAAAGGGACCCAATTGTAAGGCTTTAACAACCCTCATGTTTTTCAGCTGTGCAATCTATTTTCGATAGATCTCGCAAAAATTATATATCTCTTGTCTACGTGGCTCATAATCATCATATATACATAGATAAAGATGAAGAAAAAGAAAAGATTAATAAAAGGAATTGAAAGAATATTCAGGAGTAATTTAAGGAATAAAAGTAAAGTTAAGGAAAAGTTATTGAAGAAACCTATGAATTCCCATGCAAGATACGCTGCCGTTGAGACGTAGTAATATCGATCCTTTGAAGAACTTTTTCCTATGATACATTGATTGTTATAGTTGTATATAGCTTTTTTTATGACATTATAGTTATGGGTTAATGTCCAAATTGGGTCTTAATATTTCCAAACTTATTTAATTTGAGTCTAAACCTTTGAGTATGACCAAATTGGACTAAACGTTAGCAAATTACACCAAATCGAGTCTGTTTTGAATGGGATTGTCGCAGTGAAACACACACATCATTAGTAAAATTCCAAATTTCCGTCCAAAATAGACCCAATTTGATGCAATTTACGAACGTTTAGGCCCAATTTGATTCTATTTAAAGGTTTATATTCAAATTGAGTAAGTTTAGAAAAGTTTAACCTCAATTTGGACATTAAGTCTTATTATAGTTATAAATAAATATATATAGCTTTATTATCAGCTATCATATATCCATTTCAATTAACTAGCTCTTTTTCACATGCTTATTAAATTAATTAATTGAAAAGCTGTAATTATATCATAACTTACGCCTAGGGTAAATAGAGAATTATGCTCTATTCGATTAAAATTGGATGGCTAGAATTAAATTTAAAAGTCCAAGGTTAATTAAATAAAGACAATCTTAATCCTATTTGGAAAAGCCTTTTCCGAAAATCCAAAGTCCACTCCACCTTAGAAAATTACTTCAAATTTTCCTTGCAATTAATTTATGAGAGGAAATTAATTACTTAATTTTGGTGAGAATAAAGGAAAAATAAAAAAAGGCCATTGGCGTCGATGGCTGTTGCCCAATTATCAATTGAGGCCATCTGCCTAAATTTCAATTTAATTAGGCCGATGGCCTAGGGTTCCATAGTTTGAGGTCGATCGCCCTCCCAAATCATCAAATTGGTTGAAGCCGACAACCTCATGCACTACAGAAAAACAGTTAAATAGCGGCATTTTTTTTTTTACATAAAACACCGCTATTTAAAATAGCGGCGTCTGAGACGATGCCGGCAGAGGTGTCGCTGTAAAAAATGCCTTTATTTTGCGGAGTTTAAATTGTAAACGCCGCAAAATAGCGGCGTTTATTAAACATAAATGCCGTAGAATTAATTTTTTATTTAGGAATAGCGGCGTTTGTTTCTTGAAACGCCACTATTTTAGTGGCGTTTCCTTAAATAAAACGCCACTATTTAGTGGTGTTTCCTTAAAGAAACGCCGCTATTTTGGCTTTTTTATTTTAAAAAAAAATTGATGCTATAGCCTTTTAAAAATGAGGCTTTTTGTGCTGGAATTTTAAATAAATGAATTGAATGATAATTGAAATTGAATTACTGAATAAATTTATATAAAAGAACTAAAAATATAGCAACGAAAATACAACTTCAAGCCTAACACAGAAGGTTTCTAATTACATTAAGGATATAAATTGTTTCAGTATCCCCTAAACCACTCAATCCACTTAATGAGTAAAAAAGTATCTAACTTATTACCACATCATGATTGAGCACTTGACATCTGCAATGTCTAACTTGAACTAGCTCGAAAACTGCCTCTTCTCATGAGAAGAGACCACTTCACTCTTATAACCTGCAAAATACAAGGAAAAGAAAGTTCTTATGCATGTAAAACATCTTCACTCTGAAACTATTTATCTAGCTGAAAAAACCATTTTGCATATCATGATTGGTTAAGGAATATGCAGAAAACCATTCCAGTTTCTATTACTTCTTTTTGCATATGGATTAGTTTTGTAGATAATGGCTATGAAGGATCGATGAATTTATCCGCCAATAAGATGAGATTCCATGAAGTGAAAATCATTTAAATTATAGGATAGACAATATATCAGTAATCATATAAGAGGAATTATATGATTGAACTCACTTGTATTAACTTCATCCCCTCCCAAGTGAACAAATTTAAATTTAAACATCTTGCTGAAATCTGAAACAAAATTTCAAATGTCATTTGGAAAGGAAATTCAATCGTTTCTTCATAAAACAATGAATTGAGGAGAAAGTATGTGAATCACCTGAAAGTATCCCATCTATTAGTTTAAATGTAGATTCATTGCTAACATCGAGTGGTTGATGACAATCCTTCGATGGCCATAAAGAAAGAAAACCGAAACCCCCTGAAGATTTAAAACAAAGTTACTCAAGTCAGTAAATCTCACCCCTGTATCTAAGCATGTACCATTAACCTTGAACTATAGAAATCTCTTTTCTACATTTTGCACATAAAACCGTAAATTTAGCAATTGATCAGAATTTTGTACAATGGTCCATCAGACCTCAATAATTCTACAGCATTCTCCTCACAAGTACTTGTGTTAGTGTAATAATAGTTAGATTACCAGCCTAAAGTCTCAATTAAATGGAAGATTAAATCTTCAACATTTGTAATCCGATCAGCCACCTGTACCATTAGTTCAGAAATGAAAACCCTAATCTGAAATACATGGCTGCTAAACATGGCTTTCTCCCATAATTTCATAAACCATATCAATGATACTTTGAACTATCAACAATGTTAAATAAGACAAGTCATAAATACAAATTAGAGAAAAGAATTACGGGGAAGAAAGTCTTACACTGTATAAATTCAACAGCTTCTTATTGGTTAGTTTCTCCAAGGACAAAGCAAGCTCCATTGCTGAACAAAGGAATTAGATGCAATCAGATTCAAATTCAATCACCCATATAATACTATCACCTAAAGCACATTTTAGCTACTTTCAACTTATTTGACATTATCATATGCTGTCCAAATGCCCAAATGCTCAATGAAGAACAAGTGAATGTTCAAGAAATATTCAAAGCACAACAAGACAGTCAAATAAGAAAAGGAACATATGTTAATTTGAGCACTACTAAATTCAATTCACCATATAATGCGTCTCCTTTCTCAGCATGATCGAACTCGGTTAAGGGCATCAACATAGACTGCACCTTCACTTTTCCACCTCTTTTGTTCTGCAAACAATAAACAACATACAAATTAGGAGACATTTCCCATAGTGACACATAGTAATAAGCAAAGGACAACATAGATTTAGTTAGAAACCTGGTATTCCATCAATTTCTCAGCATGCTCTCTTTCTTCCAAACTCGATTCCTTGAAGAACCTATTCAAACCTAGAAATTAGCTCAAGAAAAAAATACAGAAGAACTAAAAACTCAAGCAAAATTAAGAATTTGGGAAAGCATTACTTGGCAAGACTCTTGAGAAAAACGTTGTCCCTGTCAAAGTAGGCAAACATGGCATGGTAGACATGGGAGACATTGTATTCCACACTGTAATTGATGCATATACACTCAGTCATAAAAAAAAGACCAGATTCATTGCTAGTATTATACAGAGATAAAGCAAAAACTCACTTTTTAGAAAGAGTGAAAGAAGCATTATCTAATAAACTCATAAATTCGAAAATACCTATTGCTATAAAATTGGAGGTAAACGATAAAATTCATCACCCAAAATAGAAGAACCATTGTAGTAACGAAGAAATACAATAACGATGAAGAAATTCATCAATCACCCAATCGATGAAATTCAAGTAACGAAAAAGAAAAGTAAAAAATCGCAGCAAACCCACTTCATAAACCCTAAAATAGAAATTGAATATTGACAAAAACATGTTGAGAAATATACCATAATCCAAATTTCACAAAAATTGGCTTCAAGAAACCCTAGAAGCGTAAATCCAGGAGAGTAAGTAACACTTGGAGAAGAAAGCATGTTGAAAAGAGACCCAATCGATTCTAAAGAAACAAAGAAGAAGAAAGCATACCATACCTGAAGGCGAGAGCAGAGAACGAGCAAAGTGGGATTTTGGAAAACGAAAGAAGAAGATGTGCAATTGTAGCCGGGAAAAAAAGTAAATCGAGGGTTTCTTGAAAGAAGAAGAGAGGGAGGAAAACGATAGTGATGAGAGGAAGATGGATAATCTGGGCATGGATTTCGAAGAAGGGATTCATTGGAGGTTGTATTTGACAGGATTTTGAGAAGAAGGGGGAAATAAATAAGTGAGGCATTTTGAGAAAAGACTTGGGAAAATTTTAAAAGGAAAAAAAGACTTACCTTATAGTGCCAAAACGATTTACTAAAAACACCATTTTTTATATGGCGGCGTTTAAATGCCGTAGAGTATGGAGTAAATAAATTCCCTTATCGGAAAACGATGTCGTTTGGTTAAAATTGAATTAAAAAAAGGGTGATTATATGATACACCGGCGGTGTAAATTTTGGACTCCACAAGCGGGTTGTGGAATTGACACATGTCCAATTTTTGAATTATTTAAGTTTTAAATATTTCAATCTAGTCCCTAAGGGACACATGTCACCCTTCAGGACCCGCTTGTGTAGTCTGCTAAACTCCACTGACGGTGTATTGTATAATTTGCCTTAAAAAAATTAACTTAACTATTACGGCCAAAATGTTGAGAAAACTTTGAAAGGCCATAACTTTGCCCTCGGTGGTCCGATCGGGGTGGTTTTTTTTTTTTGAAACCACCTAACTTTGCCCTCGGTGGTCCGAAGGCGCCCTGGCCCAAGTTTTCGTCAAAAAAAAAAAGGTTGTTTTCATACTTAATTTCTGATTTTTTCCTTTTTTAAGGAGATTTGGAATTTTCGATCCACTCGTTACCCTTACTAGTATATGCATTGATCCATTTTCATTCTCAAAATACATTGTTCTTTCTATATACCCTATCATGACAAGAGACACCTAGGGAAAGCTATCATCTTGGTCCTGCCGTTAAGATATAATAAAATTATCTTAACAATTGTTATCACAAGGTTAACATTAGATGGCTTGATAGGAGTGAATAACGTAGATATGTTTTTCATGAGTTCGAGTGCTACCATTACCATATTTATGTTTTTTTTTTCACTTTTTTAAACGTGGTAAATATATATATATATATATATAATTTGTATTTATCCTATAAA
>AWWV01014851.1:0-28198 GCA_001974805.1 Corchorus capsularis | reverse complement strand
GGCGTCTTGAGAGGCGTCTGAGTTTCGGGACGCCGCTAAATGGAGGCGTCTGAGGTTAAGGACGCCGCTAAATGGAGGCGTCTGAGGTTTAGGACGCCGCCATATTTAATTCCCATCTTTACACAATTTACATTTCTCGGGAACAATTAAATATAGCGGCGTCTTGAACTTCAGACGCCTCCATTTAGCGGCGTCTAGGGCCAAGACGCCGCTATATTTTAACATTCAGCTTTACCCAATTTGCATTTCTCGAAAAAAAATTGAATATGGCGGCGTCATGAACATCAGACGCCTCCATTTAGCGTCGTCTTGAAACACAAACGCCTCCATTTAGCAGCGTCTTGAAACACAGACGCCTTCATTTAGCAGCGTCTTGAACCACAGACGCCCGCTATATTTTATCCTTCAGCTTTATCCAATTTGCCTTTCCCGGAAAAAATTAAATATGGCGGCGTCTTTAACCACAGACGCCACCATTTAGCGGCGTCTGGAGTCAAGACGCCTCCATTTAGCGGCGTCTTGATCCTCAGACGCCTCCACTTAGCGGCGTCTTTGGACTAGACGCCGCAATATTTTAGCCTTGGCGTTACCCAATTTGCCTTTCCCGGAAAAAATTAAATATGGCGGCGTCTTTAACCTCAGACGTCTCCATTTAGCGGTGTCTTTACTCAAGACGCCGCTATTTATCAATTTTAGAGAATAAAATGGCGGCGTTTGACGAAACCATGAGTAGATTGTCGAGTCATGGTTTTTTCAACCATGAGTGAGTAAGTTCTCTTGATACTTTTCTACTTTGAACCCCTGTGCTATGGATTAATCAATCTTATCCATGATGAGATCTTGTGCTTTTGTTCATTATCAATTGATTTATGATTTGATGATATCTATTATGCATGCTTGATTTTATCTTTGTTGTGTATGATTGGTTGGATGGATTCAATGATTTAGTCTTCTTTGTTAAACAAGTTTTCATGCTTAACTATGTGCTTATTAATTAGGTAATTGTAGTTTGATTGATTGATAAGGGCCCATTGATCTTGATAACTATAATAATCTTTGCTAAATTAGATTCATTGAATAGCTAGTAATTTGAGTCTAATTGTAGTAGCAAGATTTGGTATATTCAATGAATAACTAGTAATTGAAGTATTGAATTGTGTGCAGTTTGATCTTATGTTGTGATGAATAACTAGTAGTCATAAGTCTATGCTTGATGAATCTGTTTGATCTTTACGCTTTATTGATTGCTTAACTGGTGAATAACTAGTAGCTAATTGGTAATTAGTAAAAAGGGCTATTGTTAGGAATAACTAGTACTGCTTTACTCTACATCTTATAATGGATTAGGGAGAAGAGGAATAACTAGTACTTTAATTCTTGGCCAATGACTTGTTTATGCCTTGATTGATTTGTTGATCTGTGATCCATGGTATCTTTGATTATTTTGAGACTTAAGTGGGGATAAATAGGAAAGTATTGTTGCTTTTGTTATTGTTTTCTTTACTTAGCATCAAATTATATAAACTCTTTGTTTTCCTGACAACTTTATTGCTTTTTTTTTTTACCTAGTTGCTTTTAACGTGTTTGTTCTCTTAGCTATTTTGATTCAATTGATAGCCTCGTGTCTTCCTCGTGGGATCGACCTTGACTTGCCCTAGCTACTATATTTGGAGTTTGTTAGGTTTCATTTTATGATTGTTTGACGACAGTGATCTCGAGTTCAAATCTGGTTTTGTACATCTATTGCTGAAATTTCATGGATTACCTGGTGAAGATCCACATTGCTATCTGAATGAATTTCACATGGCTTGTTCATCTATAAAACCTTAAGGAGTTACCGACGAGCAAATTAAGCTCAGAGCGTTCCCTTTTACTCTACTTGATAGAGTAAAAGATTGGCTTTATTGCTTACCTGTTGGTTCAGTTACCACATGGGTGGATATGAAAAGACATTTTCTGGAGAAGTATTTTCCTGCACACAAGGTTTCCAACATCATAAAGGAGATCAATAGAATTAGGCAGAACCCTGATGAGAGCTTATATGAATATAGGGAAAGGTTCAATAGACTTGTTGCTTCATGCCCGCACCATGGAATTGAGTCTCATTTACTTGTGCAATATTTCTATGAAGGATTATCCGACATAGAAAAACATGTGATTGATGCTGCTAGTGGAGGATCACTGCTAGATAAGACTGCAGAAGGAGCTAACAAACTGATTGAAAGTATGGCAGCTAGTGCTCTAGCATCAAATTAGTCCCTTGAATCAATCACATCATCTCGTATGACGAGTATTGAACAAAGATTGGGAACAAAGATTGGATTCATCCATTCAATTGCATAGTGGGAAGATGCTAGACAAGCCTTTAGCTGTCAAAGCATATGAGGAAGAGCAAAAATCAATAATGCCGTAACCTACAGTTGAAGAAATTGAAGTCAATTTGGAGATCAAAAGTGAAGCTATACCAACCGATTCAAAGAAAGTAGAGAGGGAAACTCTAATTGATAAACCAAAGATAACACTGTATTCTTTTAAGACCAAAAAGAAGGATGGGATTGATCTTGTTATCTTGGAGACATTCATCAAAATTGAGGTAAATATCCTACTATTGGATGTCATTCAACAAATTCTCAAGTGTGCGAAGTTTCTTAAGGAGCTATGCACCAACAAGAAGCGCTTGCATGTTGGAGAAAACATCTCTGCTATAATTCAAAAGGAATTACCACCAAAACTAATGGATCCGGGTATGTTTTCTATCTCATGCTCAATTGGAGAAGGAATGATAAAGAATGCTATGTTAGATTTAGATGCTTCTCTAAGTGTTATGCCTTATTCTACTTATATTGATTTGAATCTTGGACTATTGAAATCTACTAACATTGTGCTCCAGTTAGCCAATAGATTTTTAGTGAATCCTGAAGGAGTTTTAGAGAACATGTTAATTAAAGTTCAACACTTAATATTTCCGGTGGATATTTATGTGTTGGAAATGGAGGAAGATGATTCTAAAAATCATTGCCCCTTACTGCTTGGAAGACCATTCTTGAAGACTGCACACAAAAAAATTGATGTCTTTAATGGATCTTTAACTATGGAAATTGATATTGGAGATGAAATAAGTTTTCATAGGCTTAAAATCACCACCAAATTCCATTGATCCATCTTTTGAAATCAATTCCATCGATCTGGAAAAATCAATTGAAGATGATGAGATTGGAAAGAAGATTACTTTGATAGGGAAAATCAAAGAATTTTTGGAACGGCTAAATTCCCAAAAAAAGTCCCTTATGTTCTGCTTTTGGGACAAAATAATCCCTTATGTTTTTTTCGGGACAAATTAATCCCTTACGTTTCAAAAATGAGTCACGTTAGTCCTTTTTGGACAGTCCGTTAGTCACGTGCCGTCACGTGACTAACGGCCATCAGATTTGCTAACATGGCTTTTCCATGTCAGCAATAAGTCTACGTGGCTTTTCCATATCAACAAGGGATTAATTTGTCCCATAAAAAAAACATAAGGGATTATTTTGTCCCAAAAGAAAAACATAAGGGATTTTTTTTTTATATTTAGTCTATAATTTAATTTTTGAAATAAAAAAATTGTTTTGTTCTTTTTTTTTTCCTTATCCTTTCCAAAAACTAAAAACTCTATCGGCAATGCACCAAATAATAACTCATCTTTTAAAAATTAAAATGGTAAAGATAATTTTCTAAAAAAATGGTAAAGATTGAAATAGTTATAAAAATATTGAATTGAATGAAATAAAAATAGATTTTTTTGTAAAATAAAACTATAAAAATTTAAATAATGTCATTTAAGAAATATATTTAAAAAACAAGCCCTTAACGTCACGTGCCTATGTTTTCTAGAAACAAGCCCCCAACATATTTAATATACTCTTAGCCGAAACGAAAAAAATCTCTCCAATACTCATAACTCCGGCAGCCAAGTACGAATGTTATAAAACTTTTGAATTGACGATTACACCCTTATTTTTCGATTATATTTCTTAAATGCCGTTGTTTAAATTTTATAGTTTTACTCAAATAAAAACTCTATTTTTATTTAATTTAATCTAATATATTTATAAATATTTTATTTTTACCATTTTAATATTTTAATTAAAAACTAAAATATATTATAATTTTTAAATATATTGCTTACCCTTTTTTTCAAATATATTTCTTAAATGCAATTGTTTAAACTTTTACAATTTTACTCAATTAAAAAATATATTTTTATTTAATCAAATATAATATATTTATAACTATTTTATTTTTACCATTTTACTATTTTAATTAAAAAATTAGATATATTAGAATTTTTAAAATATATTTCTTAAATGACATTATTTAAACTTTTACAGTTTTATTTTACAAAAAATTCTATTTTTATTTAATTAAATTCAATATTTTTATAACTATTTTATCGTTATCTATCTTTTTTTAGGGAATTATCTTTACCATTTTAATTTTAAAAGATGAGTTATTATTTGATACATTGTTGGTAGAATTTTTGGAAAAAAGGAAAAGGAAAAAAGAAAAAAAATCAATTTTTATTTCGAAAATTAAATTATAGACTAAATACTAAAAAAATCCCTTATGTTTTTCTTTTAGGACGAAAAAATCCCTTATGTTTTTATTTGGGACAAATTAGTCCCTTGCTGATGTGGAAAAGCCACGTCAGCAAATCTGACAGCCGTTAGTCACGTGACTAATGGACCATCCAAAAAGGACTAACGTGGCTCATTTTTGAAACGTAATGTATTAATTTGTCCCGAAAAAAACATAAGGGATTATTTTGTCCCAAAAGCAAAACATAAGGGATTTTTTTGGGTATTTAGCCTTTTTGGAACCTATGGTGGAGAAATTTAATTTTTCCTACCATCTCAAAGTGTGAATTTGAGCAAAGTCTAGCTCAAAGACTCTAAACAAAGCGCTTAATGGGAGGCAACCCATGCTAACTAATTATTAACTAATTATTGATTTTTGGCATGATGTTTGGATTGGTGATAGATAGGTGTTTCCAAGATTTTATGTGTTGGCTGCCAAGAAAAATGGGAAAGTCTACGAGTTTGGAAGATATGTTGATTCTGCTTGGGAGTGGAAAATTGACACAAGAAGACCGTTGTTTGATTGGGAAATAGACCAATGGAATGACTTCATGGAGATGCTAAAGGAAAATTCTTTGGTTGAGGAGGTTTGATCAGACCAAAATATGACTTGTTTTTATGGTCATTTTCCTATGTTTTTAAGGGAATTTGTGTTTAATTTTGGTTGATTATGTCTCAATTTCTCAATATTTGTGATTATAGGTCTTAAAGACAAGAAAAGTGGAAAAGTACTATTTTCCCTACTTTTTGGAGCTAGTTTTGATGGAATTTTGACATAATGATTCAAGTGGAATTTTCATGAAGATTTTGGAGCTTTGATGTTCGTGATTGAACACCCTTTGAAGCTTATTTTTATGCTTATTTAAGCCATGAAGATTAATGCTACAAGTTTCCAAGGTGAAAGGATCAAGAACACAAGAAGAGGACGCGACATCCTGATGGTTCCCCAGTTGACCTAGGCGGCTAGGTTGTTAACCTGGACGGCTAGGCATTTCAGCTGGGCCCCCAGGGACAGTCGGGCCTGCCAATTCCAGCGCAAGTTGGTGTCTTCCTCTTGAAACTTCTCCAATTGATTCTGATTTCAGCGACACTTTGGGAGAAAATTCATAACTTTCTCTACAGAGGTCCAAATTGGATGATTCAAGATGTGTTGGAAAGCTAACTCCAAGATCTACAACTTTGCAGAAGACCTCGAAGCCCAGTTTTGCCGTTAAAATTGTCAAAAATGCCCCTGAAGTTAGCGGATTGTTGCTGTCTTGGGCCAGACTTCGGGTTTCCTCTAATTTCAGCCCATCTAAGCCGTTGGATTTCACTTGATGACCAAGTAATTAGCTTAGCACGTTTTTATAAGAGTCCTAGGTTGGTTTTAACTCTAATTCTAACCTTAGGAGCCTCCTATAAATACCCACCTTAAGTTGTAGAAAACCCTAAGCTACCTAAGCATTAGTTTTTCTAGGTTTTAGTTTTTCTCTCTTTTCTTTGTGACAGCCGCCAAGGGGAGAAGAGCTCTGTAAGTTTTCTTGTTTTCTTAATTATTTTATTTTATGGATTTCACTCAATTCATGAGTGCTTAATCCTTTAGATATACTTCTTTCCTTTGATTATTTCAATTAATTGATATGGGGAGTTTTTTGTTCTTATAATTTGATGTGATTTTTCTTGATTGAATATGTTTATTAATCCCTAAGTTTAAGTTCATAATTGCTAATTAGGATGGTGATTGCTTAATTATTGATTATGATACCAATGATCATGAATTTTATTGATTTAGGTGGCCACTAATGAGATAATTTGATTGATCTATAACTTTTATTAGGTTGAGAACTGAATGGTCAAACCTAATAATCAATGCAAATTGTACACCACGAACCATGGGTATAATGGGATTATCAAATCTTATTGAAATCTAGAGGCTCAACAAGTAATAGAGGAAGATAAGTTTGGTTTTAATTATTTATGCATGTGGTATTGAATTTTCTTAATGCTTTATTCTTTGATGATCTTGACTATATAATTGTGGGAGAAATCTGGAATAAAAGAGTTAATCTTTGGGCCGAACGGAGTGAGATTAGCTAATAGCATGTTAGGAATTGAAGTACGCTTCGAAACCTAGACCAATATGTTCAATTAGGGTTATTGAATGAAGCTTGTTTGATGTTTTACCTCTAACAATAGAGTGGCGTAAAATTGATACTTGCTAAATTTGATAATAAGTTGTGTCAAATTTATATTTTGTATTGATGATCCATATCTCTTAATTAATTGATTTATCATTGGAAGGAAGTATGTCTTTAGTTAATTGATACTTAGTTAGTTTTCTAGTTTTAATTAGTTTTAAGTAATTGTTCTTTAGTTTAGTTTATCTAATTGTTTTTCATTAGTTATTTCTAATCCCCAATTTCTTAAGTGTTTTCTAGTGTTTTGTTTTCAATATTCGTTTCATCCTTCTCTGTGAAATTCGACCCCTACTTGCCCTAACTATCTAGTTAGATTTTGTGGGGATTATTTTCTGAACTCGTTGACGACCGATCAAGGTTGAAGACAAACTTATATGGAAATTGAATGCTAAAGGCAAGTACACTGCTGGATCCTTTGGCAACAGTTACTCAAGCCAATTTCATCGAAAAGAAGAGGTATGGAAGTTTGTGTGGAGAGGTGCTGTACCACCAAAAGTTCAAATCTTTTTGTGGCAAGTGTTGAGAGGACAAGTTGCAGTGAAAGAAGAACTCTTTAAAAGGAATTGAATTCAACGTGATGATGCTTGGTGTCCTTTGTGCAAGGAAAACATTGAATCGATTAGTCATCTATTTTTCGCATGCTATTTTTCTTGGTCAATCTATTTTTGTAGGATTTGGAATATTGAATGGATTGGCCCACAAGACCCCATTATGTTCTTAATGGCATGGCAGAATATTAAAACAAATTTAGTGGATAGTGAAGTGTGGAATTTGTCTTTCTTTGCTATTATATGGTCTTTATGGACTTATAGGAACGACATGGTTTTCAATGGTAAGAACTTTGATAGCATGGAACTGGTGAGTGTAATCAAACTTAGATTGGCTTGGTGGATGAAGGCTAAATGGCCACAATCTAGTGCCAATTTTTTGGATAATTATAGGCAACCAAATGTTCTTATGCCAAGGAAGACAAAAAAGAAGGTTAGGGGTGATGTTGAATAGTGAAAATCATAAGAAGGATATATTAAGTTTAATATTGATGGGGCGGAATGATGCGCCCAAGGCTTATCATGGAGGGAATGATGCGTCAAGGATTTATCATGGACTTGAAGACAAGCATGGAGAGCATGGAAAGGATGTGCATGGGCTGCAAGGAAGCATGGAGATGCATGAAGATCATGGAGATATCGTTGAGCATGTTCCAAGCACCAAGAAGATGCCATTTGATCCATTGAAGATGTCATTAGATCCGATGACGAGAGTAAGAGCTAAGAGATTCAAGGATGCACTCATGGGCCTTGTTCGAACTCATCTTGATGATATGAAGACCATTCAAGTTCAATTGAAGAGCTTTGATGATGATTTGTGCAAGAAAACACCAATCAATTACAAGTTCATCACTTTGCTTGCTATTGATTCTAGATGCCCGGATTGACATCATGGCATGAGCCCATTAGCTTTAGTTTGCTTTGTTTGGGCTTAATTCTATCTTAGATTAGCTTATTTTTAAGTTTGGATGTTATTTGGGTTGGGCCTTGTTTGACTAAGTCCAATTCTTAGCTATTTTTCTATTGGTTGTATTTTTGGATAGTTTCTAGAAGGATCTTTTGTGTAGCCTTTATATTTGGACGAAAATTAGGGTTTAGAGTAGGTTATGCGTTATCTTTGTGCCTATATAAGGGCACCAATATCTCTAGTAAACATAAGTTGAGTTGATTAATAAAATTGAGGTTTATACACCCAAATTGATTATCTTAGCTTCATTGTTCTAGTTTGAGCATACTTTAGGTTCTTCAATCTTGTAGAGTCCTAGCAAACAATTAGGTCTTGTGAGCTTAATTGTTTGTGAATTTTGTGATCTTAAGTTAACAATTGCAGGTCAAATTGAAGACTTAGGGCGACGAACGAAGAGATTAAGCTTTGTGAAGATTATTGATCTACTTATCAAGGTGTGGAGGATATTCAAGTTGACTTTGATAGCTATTCAAGGGTGGATTTGAACTAGTTGCTTTAGATTCAAATCTACCCTTGAATAGCTATCAAGGTCGACTTGAATATCCTCCACACCTTGATGAGTAGATCAATAATCTTCACAAAGCTTAATCTCTTCGTTCGTCGCCCTAAGTCTTCAATTTGACCTGCAATCGTTAACTTAAGATCACAAAATTCACAAACAATTAAGCTCACAAGACCTAATTGTTTGCTAGGACTCTACAAGATTGAAGAACCCTAAAGTATGCTCAAACTAGAACAATGAAGCTAAGATAATCAATTTGGGTGTATAAACCCCAATTTTATTAATCAACTCAACTTATGTTTACAAGAGATATTGGTGCCCTTATATAGGCACAAAGATAACGCATAACCTACTCTAAACCAATAGAAAAATAGCTAAGGATTGGACTTTAGTCAAACAAGGCCCAACCCAAATAACATCCAAACATAAAAATAAGCTAATTGAAGATAGAATTAAGCCCAAACAAGGCAAACTAAAGCTAATGGGCTCATGCCATGATGTCAATCCGGCCATTTAGAATCAATAGCAAGCAAAGTGATGAACTTGTAATTTGTTGGTGTTTTCTTGCTCAAATCATCATCAAAGCTCTTCAATTGAACTTGAATAGTCTTCATGTCATCAAGATGAGTTTGAACAAGGCCCATGAGTGCATCCTTGAACTTCTTAGCTCTTGCTCTAGTCATCGAACTTAATGGCATCTTCAATGGATCGAATGGCATCTTTTTGGTGCTTGGAACATGCTTATCAATATCTCCATGATCTTCATGCATCTCCATGCTTCCTTGCAGCCCATGCACATCCTTTCCATGCTCTCCATGCTTGTCTTCAAGTCCATGATAAGTCCTTGACGCATCATTCCCTCTATGATAAGCCTTGGACGCATCACGGAAGCCAGGACTTTCAAGCATTGGCAGGGTGCTTTCGAGATAATCATGTAAAAGTTTGAATGAAATTTCAAAACCTGTTGGCAATTGTGAATCAAATGAAGCAGAGGTTCTAGCTATGAAAGAGGCAGTCCTTTTGTATAGTGCTTCTAGATGGGCTTCTTGTCAAGGTCTTGTTGTGGAAAGTGATTCGGCCAATGTAGAGAAATGGATTGCTGAACCAAATGAGTCTCCATGGAAGCTTAGAAAGTGGATTGTCCAAATTTTGTGCTTAAAGAAATACCTTATTAGCTTCCAAATTCAGCATACTAGGAGGGAAGCTAATAAGGAGGTTGATTCTTTAGCTAAGAGTGGAGTTGATAGACTTTCTACCTGGATCCGTTGTTGTAATTGGTTTTTTCTTTCTCTCTTGTTGTTGTTATCATGTTGTACCTTTTCTGACTTTTTTCAATGAATTTCATCCGCTTTTCAAAAAAAAACTATTTTCTTCCTTTTTAATTTTTGTTTTTGCATTTAGGAAAAATTAAAGTTTGATACTTGCTTTGCAAAATTGGAATTGGAGAAGTTTAGCACGATTGGATGAGGAATTGAACTCGCCATTGCTTTAATTTATTTTAATTTTTTGCTACGCTTGATTGCTATGATTTTTAGCTAAACTGAATTGAATTGATTTTGCTTTGCATGCTATTTTTGCTTGAATTTATTTTGCACTTAGTATAGTTGCATTTGCATATAAAGATTGAAATCAATATCTCTCACTGTTCATGAGTGAATCGTGATCAAATTGAGTACTTTGAAATTTTTAAGAGGCCAATTTTGGATAAAATTTATTAATTTTTAAAGATATTGATATGTTTTGGAAGTGAAGACTTTGAGTTTAAGTAACCAATTTTGGATTTGGAGTATTGGAAATGCATGAAATTGAAGCTAGAAAGACTAAGGATAGAAGTGTAGGACCAAAGCCAAGGCAAAACAGCCCAGCTCGCATGCCTGGTACAGCCCGTGCGCGGCATAGGCAGTGAGAACAAGTCCCAAACCCAATAGGATTTGGTGACCAGCAGACTTTGAGGCCAAGTTTTGGACACTATAGGCGGTTATTTTTACCAATTGAAGGGAGGATGTCCTAAACCGACATACCTAGTGTGCCTATAAAAGAAAATCAACCCTTATGGAGTTTTACACCAAGAGAATCGAAGGTCCCAAGACAGCTTCATCGCAAGAAATTCTTGCTGCCCAGATTTGTCGACAACATTGTGCCTCTACTTTGCCGACATCTTTCTCAACCGATTTTTGCACCTAAAAAGCCACCAAACACTACTAATTCCATCCACCCCCTTGAGATCTAGAAGAAAAAATCAGTAGCTCTTGCACCCAAGAGTGAAGAAATTTAACCCAAAAAAGAGTAACTTGCAAGCCGATATTCATTCTTATCGACTTGAATTTTGCTAATTTTTGTCCAGGTTCTTCTTGTCCAAAATTCAGCCACTCTTTCTTAAATTCTTACACTCAAAACACATCCTAAATACTCTTTTAACTTTCTTATACCCAATTATCTCATAACCATACCAATATGGCACCAAAAATAGGCTTACCAAGAACAAGAACTTTCTCCCTTAGTTCTCATTCCGAGCCTTATGCTTCAAGTAGTGTTACACTCAAAACACTAGAGCTGGCAATTGGGCGGGCTCGGGCGGGTTCGGGTACTTCGGGCTCGGGCTTTTTCGGGTTCGGGTATTTTCGGGTTCGGGTTAAGTCGGGTTCGGGTATTTTCGGATTCGGGTTATGTCGGGTTCGGGTATTTTCGGGTTTGGTCTCGGGTAGGGCTCGGGTCGGGTCGGTTCAGAATCGGGTTTGATTTCGATTCGATATTCAGAGTCCGATCTGGATCCGACTCATCCCGGTTCAAGTGTAAGCTCTTTTTAAAGTTTTTTTAAATAAAAATAATTGTTTTATGTTTTATATTATAAGTTTATTGATAATATATAATATAATAATATAATATAACATTATTATGGATATATATAAAAGATTGAATAATTATCAAAAATTACTAACAAATGATTAATAGCGAAAGAACAATCTCATCCATAGAGACATTCAGAGAGTCCCGAAATCTTGACCACTCGTTGAAAAATGAAAACATTTCTTCAGAAAGACTAGGGTCACCGACCATTATTAAGTGGCGTGCAACATTTAATTAACTGAATTAAATATAAAATACATATACTTTATTACTAATTTAAATTATTTAATGCTAACCAATTCTAAATTATTGGAAATTAAAACAAATTAAGCATTAAATTAAACAAATAATTAAAATGAATGTCTTAAATTAAACAAATTAAAAGCTGATAGACCCTTAATTGAACCACTAAAGAATTTTGGGGAATAAAATATTTTTATTTTATAAATTATTATTAAATTCAAATTATTTCGGGTTCGGGCTCGGGTATTTTCGGGCTCGGGTTCGGGACGTTGACTTTTCTGGTCAACTCGGGTAGTTTCGGGTTCGGGTTCGGGCGGGTTTCGAGTTTCGGGTTCATTTTGCCAGCTCTACAAAACACATCCTAAACACTCTTTTCTCTTTCTTATACCCAATTATATCATAACCATACCAATATGGCACCAAAAAGAGGCTTACCAAGAACAAGAACTTTCCCCTTTAGTTCTCAAGCCGAGCCTTATGCTTCAAATAGTGATGAATTGGAGGATGCTCAAGAAATTGATTATCTGGATGCTTTTATTGATGATGAAGCCGAGACATGGTACAGAGCTAGAATTAAAACCCCCATTGTTGTGGAGAATTATCCGGCCAAAGATATTTGCTAGTTTGGGAATTTCTGAAATCTTCAATGTTTATGGTTGGAAAAGTTTGCTTGAATTGAAGGGTGATTTCTATTCCAATTTAGTTAAGGAATTTTATGCTAACATGGGAAGGTTTAGACCTTATGAAGATGATCTTACAATTCGGACAATGGTGGAAGGGAATAGAATAAAGGTAAGTGAAAATACTTTCACTAGAATGCTTGGAATTAAGAATTAATGAATTCTTTTTAACTTTGATGAATTTGGAGGAGAAAAGGAGGAACTTGAATTAATGATATATTTTGGTCAAAGGATGCTGCATTGGAGAAGTTTGAAATTTCGAATGAATGCCACAAAGGTGAAATTAAGTTGGAAAATGAAGTGAAGAGATTGAGTAGTGATGTATTTGATACACCATAACATACTACCTAGGGATGAAAATTCTTTATACAAGGCTTCAATTGAAGATTTATATATTGCTGATTCTATGTCCTATGGTCAAGAAGGGAATAAGCTGATTCCCATGGCTTAAGTAAGATGTGAGATTTTACTACTTCTACGGATTCTCACAAGATTTTGGGCTATCCGCTTCTTATTAGTGGAATTTTGAGGAAGAAATCCATTATGCCTAGTGAAGGAGAAGTTTTTCGATCTCAAAAGAGGAACTTTCTTGGAAATTCTTCTATACTTAATTTAGGATTGAAGAAAGATGCTAAAGAAGTATGGTTCAATATTGAGAGGAATCATTGCAAGCCAAGGCATATGGATGTGGTTAGAAGTTTGACAAGCAACCAATGGTTATGGAAGTTAACAAAGTTGATGTGGTTAGGTGTGTGCAAATGTTACTTAACTCTATTCTATCTAAAAACTAATGCAAAAACAAAAACTTTTAGAATGATTTCAAAATTGAGTTTTAGCATGATTAGTTCTTGATTAGATGTCGTTTTCAAGATTTGCTATGTTGATGATATTTTTCCTTCAATTGCATTTGAGAATTGGAAAATTGGGTTGATTGATTGATACTTGCTTTAGTATATTTTGCATTTTTCATCCATTGAAGATTGTTTTGATATTTTTGAATACGTAGATTTTGAGATCATACCATTACCCTTTGAAACCCGAAAACCCTTTGTTCTATAAAGCACAACTTTTTTTTTAATGCTAAACAAGGAAAATAAGGTTTCCTATCTTGTTTTAGCATTCTTTTTGTTAAATTAAACACCTTTTCTTGGCAAGATAAGTGAAGAATAAGTGTGGGGGAATCAATCCCGTGGTTTTGAAGTATTGTTCATAGGAAATTGTTTGTCCTATTAGGGATAAGAGGCATTGGAAAATCCAATAGTCGTCCCTTGAAAAGAAGAAATTGAAAAGGAGATGAATAAAAAAAAGTGAAGTGTTTGATTGAAATTGCGCTTTGAAGAAAATAAAAGGACAATTCCTAGAAAGTAATTTGAAGTTGAATTCGGTACCAAAAAAAATTTTGAAGTTAAATTGAAAGTATGAAGTGTTTGTTTGAGCCAAGATTAGGTTGTTAAAGTCTTTTTACACCTAAACACCACTTTTTGAGCCTTAATTTCTTATTTTATATCCTTTCTTTTCACCTTCCTTGATCTCTAAATCATTGCTTATGTGTGTGATATATCCTCTTTAAAAAATTGTTCTAATAAAACCCTTGGATGAATGTGTAGGTATCTATTGTTAAGTATTACTCTTTTAACTGTCTTAATGAAGTACATGAAGCCTGCTTCCTTGTGTTCTTGTTTGATTAATGACTTGGCATAGAACTGATTGAGAATTGATTTCTTTGATTGATTATTTAATGTTATGCTTTGTTTTAAGATTAAATGTACTAAGTCTGACCTGACTTAGTGCTATGGTGTGTCTTTTTGTTGCTTATTTCTCTTTTATCTGTTTTTGAGTCTTCTCTTTTCTGTTTTCAAAATCCTAATTTTAATTTTGAAATGCACACTCGATTTTTGTTAGGGACTAACAAAAGTTAAATGTCGGGGAAATATGATAAGATCTAATTTAATGTTTAGTTTCTATGCAATTTTGCCTTGTTTTAGTAGTCTTTAGTATCTATTTCACCCCATATTTCTCATATTTGTGTTTTCATGTCTATTTAGAGCTATTATTTATAAAGATGAAGATTTAGAGAGATTTTAATCCATTTTGGAGAATTACGGATTTTAGTAAATTTTTGCCCAGTAGGCCTATATGGCCCATTTCGGCCCAGATTGTCAAATCAAAAGATACAAAGCTTAATTATGATGAGCTATGACCCAATTTGATGTTCTTATGCCCAACAATTACAAGATTAAAACCCAATTAGTAATTATCAGTATTGCATATAATTCTGATGATGTCATAGTTCAAAGTCAACCTTTGACTATGAAGTTCAATGCACAGTTTCAATAGAAAAATCATATCTTTTGATCCAGAACTTAGAAAATGTGATTCCAGTTGCGTTGAAAAATTAACTTCAAGATCTACAACTTCCATGACAGTTTTGAAGTCCAATTTTGCTGTTAAGAATGACGATTTTGCCCTTGAATATTTCTTGATAAAATTGATGATTTGCCTTAGCTGATTGGAAATTTCCTCAACTGACTTTGGAGATTTCTATGGACGAATTAATCAGCTGATTTGATGACATGGATACTCCTTATTGGTCTGGTCTCGATGGATCAGACATAAAGCTACAACCAATGGAAGCTCAAGCCTTGGACACCAAATAGTGCAATTCCTAGTTAGAATAGGATTAGATTTTTATATCATGCCCCTTTAGTCGGCCTATCTAATGGTTGGTATTGAACTTTGTAAGGGTATGATGTGTCCTAGTTCCCCTATAAATAGTAAACCTTAGCTTTAGAAAATCATAAGTGACAATAGACACAATTTGAAGAAGGGATCAAAGGCCGAAACCTAAAGAAAATTCTCTTTAGTCGTCGACTTCCATAGGGTTCCCAAACCCTTGTCGACATCTTCCTCTTGCATCTTGATTATTCATACACTTAATGAGTCAGTAGTCATTTTCAATACTTTTCCCCTTAAAACCCTTAAGCTATGAATTGATTATTTTACACCTATGGTGAATTCTCGTTTCTTAATGGTGTGTTTGGATAGTTTTCTTGAGGGATTTGTAAAGGACAGGAAAGGATGGGAAATGGGGGTTTTTTAAAAGAAAGGAAGGGAAAGACCAACCCTTGTTTGGATAGTTTTAAATATGAAAAGTAAGGAACATGAGAGATCATCTAGCATTTTATAAATAAAGGTTTTGTTGGTACTTGTTGGTACTCCAAGTACCAAAAAAGGTGTACCTATAAGGATCTTGGATGACCAAAGTTAGTCCTCCAAAATCCATAGATCAAATTTAATTTCCAATCCAAACATGAAACTTTAGTCGATAAAACCTCCCTTCCTATCCTGTCCTGTCTCGTCCCTTATTGGTCCCTCAATCCAAACACACTGTTATTTTCTTTAAATCAATCGAATTGATTAGTTGATGATAATCTCTTTATATTATGCATGTTTGATATGTCTTATCTATGTGGTGTATAATTGATTAGATTAATTCAATGATTCAATTGTTTTAGATAAGTTTTCTTTACTAATCTTGAATTTATTGATTAGGTTAATTGATTGCTTGTTAGGAAGGCGCAGCCTAATTAGTTAATTTACTTAATCTTTGTTATATTAGATTTGGTGAATAGCTAGTAATTTAATCTAATTGTTAGTAGCATGATTTGATTTATCTAATGAATAATTAGTGATTGGATTATTAAATTGGATTTAGTATTGATCTTATGTTGTGTTGAATAACTAGTAACATAACTTATGCTTGGTTTATTTATTGTTCTTAATGTGCTTGTTAAGGATAAAGATAAAGTTGAGACCTCCAAAGAAGAAAGTTGTTACGATCTAGTCGCACTGGGATAGGATATTTGAAATTTGTGGTGCCAGTAGAAAGGCTGAGGGAGGAGGTTGTTGTACTGCCGGAGGCAGTGGATGAAAGAGCGGAAGATGTGGTGGTGGATGAGGCTAAACATATTGAAATTGATTACCACTTTGTCAGGGAAAAAGTGGCCAACAAGGCGTTGGATGTTCAATTTATTTCCTCCAAAGACCAGCTAGCAGATCTCCTCACCAAACCTTTGTCTTCTACACGGTTCAACCTTCTTCGACACAAGCTCAAGGTGGCTGCTCCCCCCATTTGCTTGAGGGGGAGTGTTAAGGATAAAGATAAAGTTGAGACTAATCTTCACCTTCCAGTAGTTAGATGACAAGCTTGTGGAACTTCTTTCTCACCTAAAACTCTTTGTAATCTATATCTCTTATCATGTATATCTGTCATATATATCCTTTGTAACCCATCTGATACTATAAATATAAAATCGTCTGCTCACTAGTGAATTATGAAGTGAGACAGATTTTTACGCAAATATCAAACTTCAACAGTGCTTTATTTAATTGCTTTAATTAGTGAATAACTAGTAACTAATTTTTTTTTGGCCAAAGAACTAGTAACTAATTTGGTAATTGATAAAAGAGCTATTTTTCGGGAATAACTAGTACTGATTTGGTTTATTTTATTTTATAGATTAGGATGAAGATGAATAATTAGTAGTCTAATTCCTTGCCAAGAATTTATCTAACTTATTTATTTTATCCTATTTATGATTGATTTATGTGTTTTGATCTGTGATCCATGGTGTTTATAATTAACTTATGCTTAAGTGGGGATAAATGGGGAAGTATTGCTTTTATCTTATTGATTTCTTATAATCTGCTTTCGTGACAACCAATCTACTTTCTTATAAACCGTTGCTATTAACATGTTTACTTTTCTTAGTTGTTCTTATTTATTACTTAATTGATTTTAATTCTTCTCTGAGAGATCGACACTGACTTGCCCTATCTACTAGTTAGTAAGAGTTAGTTAGATTTTTATTTTGTGACTCGCTGACGACACGATCATCTACTACACTCATTTCTTTATAGACTCTTGTATACTTTTAACCTTGTCTATCGACAACCTTGTCTTGTTCTTTGTTTTTCATTTTTCAGTTGACTGTAACTGATTTTTGAAATCAATACAATCTTTCTACAATTTCCTTTACATTTTCATAACTTGTTGATTTCTAAATTATTTGAAATCTGGGTTTAATGATTTAAAGGGTCTTCTGTGACTTTAAATCAGACTTCAAAAATCGTCTGATCCATATTTCACTTATGCAAAAACTCTTTTTTTGACATTTGTTTATTTTCAACAAATTGACTGACTTGCCCTTTACCCAATTGCTCGCAAAGAGATTTTTGGCGCAATAGAAGCATTTTCTGTTCATCGATTTGGAATCTTATCTTTAGTTGTCCTTTTTTTTTTTTACAAACTCGACATCTTGTCTTAGTTAATTAATTTCCTTTTCTTTGTTACGAAATCTTGACTATTTGTGTCCATATTAATTTAATTACTACTCTACTAATAACAATAATACCTTTTTATTTAAAAAGAAAATCAAACTATCAAAGATTTTATTGTAATTGTAGAACTAATAGTCACTACTCTCATAATTTGTATAATCAATTACTAATTTCACCATACCATCCTCATTCTTTTAAAAGAAATATCTCCATCCTTATAATTTTTCATGGCATGCAATATGCTGACAAAGCGACTTATAATCTCACACTCAACGATCATTCAATCATTTACAAGCAAAAGAAGCAGGTCCAAATGAGGATTGTGGAGAATGACAATCTTATCATGACAGCCATTTTGAGCTAGATTATCAACACACTTGATATATGCCTAATCTCACTTATCCAATTGCACTATCATAATTTTGATAACCTTGGATAACCATACAACGAATGTTGTTAACCACTTTATAAAATTATGATAATAACACTACGAAATTTCAAAAATTTTGATAACATGACTATGAAATTTTGATAGTCTTAATATGAAATTTCAATAACCACACCATAAAATTTCGATAATCCACATATGAAAATTTGATAACCACATTATGAAATTTTGATAACCTCCCTATGAAATTTTAATAATATGCCTATGAAATTTTGATAACCACACTGAAATTTTGATAACCTTCCAATGAATTTTCGGTAACCATACTATGAAAATTTTGATAACCTACCTATGAAATTTTGATAACCTCCCTATGTTATTTGATAACCTCTCTCTATAAAATTTTGATAACCACACTATGAAATTGTAGTAATATCCTAATAACATTTTGATAATCACACTATGAAATTTTGATAATCATCCTAATAAAAATATTTTTGAAAAATAAGGGTATCATCGTCAGTCTAAAATTTTCTTAACATTTGTGCTTTTATATACTATAGCATGAGTAAAAGTTCTATAAAGACTCTGTAAAACGATGGGTTTACACTCTCCAATACTAGTATGCCACGCTGGATTTATTAAAATTTTACAATACACCACTTTACACCTAATTATTTCAATAAAAACACTTACATACTATCTCCTCTATAATCTCTCCCAAACGTAATTATCCCTTCCTAACCCAGACAAAACCCATTGTTTTACCGGCAATCCTATAGAACTTTTATTCCTATCAAAAGAAAAATAAATTGAACCCTACTCAATTTGTCTTGCTAATTTGCTTCCCTTCCTAGTTCCCACTCTTTCAATTCTTAAAGAATTAATGAAAATGGGAATGTTGATTATCGAACCCGTTCGCCTTTATGTAAAAAATGATGGACAATTTATTCTATATCAAACTATAAGTATTTCATTGGTTCATAAAAAGAAAGCGAAGTACCTTCCCCCTTTTCTTCTCACCTCCTTGAACGATTGATTCACTTTCTATCATGACCGACTACAAATTATTGTTTGCTTGACTATACTTGTAGAAAGATTGAGTCCTTCAATTTTTTTTTCTTTGTTATTCGATCCGTCAAAGTTTAAAGCACAAGGTTTTGGTTTTTTGGAGGAAGGAGTAATTGAGTTTTTTTTTTTTTTTTTGAGAATCAAGTAGAAAACTTGAATTATGATAATAAGAGAGAGTTACACAACACATGGAGGTAAAACTCCATACCAAACAAAGTATGTACCCTCACTAAATCTTAACTGGGTAATCTTATGAGCAACAACATTCAAAAAGCGATTAATATGAGAAAAAGTACAAGTAGAAAAAGATGAAGCTAAATTTAAAATTTCTTGAATCAAACAGTAACCTTGCCACGTTAATGAAGCTCCTTTATCTATCCCTTTAATAGCCATAAGAGAATCACTTTCCACAATACAATCTTGAACACCACAATGTCTAGCAATCAACAATCCAAAGTGAATTGCAAATATTTCAGCATGAAGAACATCAGCTACAAATGGAATTTGCTCAAAGGCTGAAGAGACAATTTCACCAGATGAGTTTCTTAATTCGATCCCAAGTCTTGCTGTCTTTGTAGTAGCCGAATAAGTAGCATCTGTATTGAGTTTTACATATCTACCAGTAGGAGGAGTCCACTGAGCGATCAAACGTATTCTCAACACTGCAATTTTGTTTACTGGAAAATCAGAAACATACTGAGAAACACAATTCACCAAGATAGCTGGTAATAGACATCTTTGATCAAAATGGCATTTATTGGGATTCGACCAAATCATCCATAAGACTGTCATAACATGTTGTAAACATTTCATAGACCAAGCCTTTGAGAAAATTGAAGACCAAAAAACATCATCTTGCAAAGATACAGTGTATTGAAGCAGCTAAGGCAACATAAATTCCAAAAAGAAATGCTAAATGGGCATGAAAAGAAAGTGTGGGATAAGGAATCCTCCACACCATCACAAACATCACAGTTATTATCAATATCAACACCTCTATGCCTCAAAATCTGTTTAGCTGGAATAATACCACATACCAACCTCCAAATAAAGTATTTGATTTTCGGCTGGACCTCTATCTGCCAAATCAGTCTCCAAATTGCAGGTCTGTTTTCAATTATATGATGTCCTCTGCCAAGTAATTTCCTTGCAGTAAAATAACCCGATTTCACAGTATGTGTACCAACATCTGAATGGTTCCAAATAAACTTATCATCCTGAAATGTCAATGGCAATGGGAGAGATAAAATATAATCGACATCCTCAGCAATAAAAAGTTCTTCTAGTTTGGCAACTTTCCGTTGCGGAGTAGGAGTGATCAAATCTGACACAAACATTGGTTGAATCAAGACCCCTGCTTTCGGTGTTGGTTTGAAACTAGGAGGCTTATTAAGCCAGTTATCATTCCACACATCAATGTTGAGGCCGAATCCTATTCTCCAATGAGCACCCTCAATCAAAACTTCTCTGCCAGCCAATAAGCTCATCTAAACAAACGACAGATTGCTCCTAATAGAGGCCTTCATAAAGCTAGAATTATTGAAATATTTGGCTTTAAATATTCTAAAACATAATGAATTGTCACTATGGAGAAATCTTCAGCACTGTTTTGCCAATAAAGCAAGGTTGAAAGCTTCTAAATCTCTGAAACCAAGCCCTCCATCTAACTTGGAGATGCAAAGAGAGTGCCAATCTTTCCAATGTATCTTCCTGTTCTCCGTATTATCCCCCACCAATACCTTGCAATAATCATATCTAACTCATGTATAAACGTTTTAGGAAATTTAAAAACGCTCATGAGATACTGGGTATAGTTTGTACAATGGATTGGATAAGGACTGTTTTACTTGCTATAGACAAATACTTTCCTTTCTAATTTTGAATTCGAGCAATAAGTATGTCCCTCACCAACTGTAATTCCCTCTTTTTGGACCTACCTATCATTATAGGTAATCCAAAATATTTCTCTAAAGACAATTGTCAACTAACCCCCAAATGACTTAAAGTATCTTGCTTCACATTACTTGGCACATTTTTGCTGAATAGTACTGCGGATTTTTCAATGTTGATTTGCTGGCCCGAGGCTTTCTGAAATCTATGAAGAATCTCCAAAATTGAATCACATTCAGCTATCTTTGCTCTCAAGAAAAGCAGACTATCATCTGTGAAGAATAGATGGGAGATTTGAGGAGCATGTGGAGACACTCAAACACCTTGAATCAATTTATTCTACACTGCCTGACAAAGTAAAGAAATTAAGCTTTCCATACATGAGAGAAACAAGTATAGAGATAAAGGGTTGCCTTGCCGGATTCCTCTTGAGGAATTATTACTCCATCTTGTTCACCATTGATACTCACTGAGTAAGAGACACTACGAACATAAGTCATAACACAAGAAGTCCATCGCTCTGAAAACCCCTATCACCTTCATCACTTCTTCAAGAAATTTCCATTAATTCAACCCTATCATATGCTTTCCTTAAATCCAATTTCAAAGCCATATGGTAATCACTTCCTCTTGTTCTGTTGGTCGTATGATGAACCAATTCAAAAGCTATAATTGAATTGTCATCAATTTGGCGCCCTGGAACAAAAGCACTCTGGGTTTCATCAATGATCCGAGGAAGGATTTCTTAGCCTATTAGTAAGAGACTTTGTAATAATTTTCATAATAATATTACAAAGGCTAATCGGGCGAAAGTCTTTAACTGTAATAGGATTTGGAACCTTTGGAATCAAGACTATGGAGGTATGATTAATATAAGGAAGGGGCGTTCCTGATTAAGAAAAGAAAGCGCCAGCTTTGATACCTCATCTCCAACAATCTCCCAATAGTGTTTGTAAAAACATGGATTCATCCCGTCAGGTCCTGGAGACTTTCTAGAATTCATCTGAAAAACTGCTATTTTGATCTCATCCTCTGAGTAGTCACGGTCTAGAAGGACACCCATTTCAGTTGTGATTCTTCTGCCAATCAACTGAGTCAAATCAGCAATATTATCTTCTAAAGGATTTTCGGTTGAAAAAATAGACTGATAATAATTATGAATTATCCTTGTCATATTTTCTCTATCCGAAAAATAATTTCCTTCATCATCATTTAACCCCATGATCACATTTCTTTTCTTCCTCTGAATTGCTATTGCATGGAAATATTTTGATTTCTATCGTCATCCCTAAGCCAAAATGCTTTTGAGCGTTGTCTCCAAAAAGACTCCTCCTGTTTATAAAGAGAATTAAGTTCATCTTGACAATTTGTCAGAGTTGGAGTTGAATCACCTAACTGTCCAGCAAGAAATTCCTTCTCAAATTCCTTCCTCTTTTTGGCAATGCTAGAGGGAACATTTCCCGATCACATTTAAACAGCAGCCTTCCACAATTTGCAATGCGATCACAAATGTCTTGACAAGAAGGGTCATTCCACGCTGAAGAAATCACTTCCTTAGCACCACCATGTTCAACCCAGATGTTCTCAAAACGAAAACTCTTATGACCAACACTCTAAAACATGAAGAACAATCAGTAAATGATCAGAAACCGATGTGATTATATGTTCTTCATAAGAAAATTGAAATCTGTCCAACCAATTCTCAAAGACCAAACAATGATCCAACCTCTCAAAAACACGTTCCCCATTTTGATTCCTACTCCAAGACATCATCGGACCTGTATATGGAAGCTCTCTGAAATTACAGCTTTCAATAGCATTCCGAAAATTTTCCATCTATCCATAAGGTCGAAGTGGTCCACCAATCTTCTCTGAAGCAGTTAAAATCTCATTAAAGTCACCCCCACAAATCCAAGGAAGTGAAGAACTATTTTTCAATGAGAGTAGCAATTACCAAGTGAATCTTCTATTATTTGTAATTGGTTGTCCATTAATTCCAGTGAATCTCCAAGAAACACCATCTACCAATCTAACAGCAGCATCAATATGAGAAAGTGAAAATGATAGCAAAGAAATATCAAAATCAGATAACCAAAGAAGAGCCAGACCCCCAGCATGCCCCACACAATCTACTACTAAACATTGATTAAAATTCACTAATATCAGAAGTTTCGTTAATGGTGGATAGAGGGGCTGATTTGCCCCGAATCTATCATTGGTGAGGTTGCAAATCGAAATTCACTTGTAGCAACAACCTCTCTGGATCTTTTAGCTTCGAAGTGGAAATCAAAGCTAAAAGAATTGAAAATTGAAAACAGTTGAAATTGAAAAAACAACATTATTCGAATTAGAGATTGAATTTGAAGAATGGCGTGCAGTTCTTTTCCATGAGTAGTTTTTCTTGGCTTTGATAATTTTATTGGAAGTAGTTGCTGCAAAAATGAAGTCTTTGAGAAGGCAATTGTTTGGAATTGGTGGTTTTGAATTTGTTAGAATATTCTCTACCACATCACCAAGGAAGTTACTATCTGCTAAATTATCGAAAATTGTTACAACAGTTTTTTGCAGTTCCAAATCATTCACCAAGGAAGTTACTATCTGCCAGGTGTGTTGTTTGCCACATCAACATCCTCCAAAGATCTGGGAACATCCATTGCTATCCCTTTTCCAGCATCTAAATTCCGGCAAGAAAAACCAACAGACTTAGCCACATCCTCTGCTTGATGAGTTCTGCCAGTGGTATTTGCTAATGTAGCAAATCCATTGTTTCTTTGCACTCCAACAGAATCACTTCTGTGATAAGAAGATGAGATTAGAGTTCCATCCAAAGCAGCAACATTGGTTAATAAAATTTCAGCCCTCAACCAAATACCATAAGAATGGATTACCTTTCCAGTCTTCTTCTTCATTGTAAAAGCCACATCACACTCTGATTCATGGTGTGTCAAACATCAACACACGAAATAGAAATCAGGAAGTCTCTCATAGCGACAACTTACAGTAGAAATTCCATTAACAGGGGATTCGAGTTCCATGTTTAAGTGGTCTATTAACATTAAGATTAACTCGAACTCGGAGGCAATTACCCCAAGTCACACCCTCTCCAGATGTATCAACCTCTTCAACAATGCTAACTGTTTTACCCACTGCCAAACCAATACTGTCATTCATACAAACAAAAGGAAGGCCATGAATCTGGAAAAGGAACACCAATCCAAATCTATAGACTCTGGAGAAGAGAAACCATCAAAATCTTGTAAGACTATCAAAGTCTTATTAAAACACCATGGTTGCTGCAAGAATATTCTATCTCTTTCTACCTCTTTTGCAAATCGAAATAGATATAACTTATTCCCCAAATCCCAGATATGCAATCCGCCTGTTAACTTCCAAGCTACATCACAGACCTTAAAATTTTAACTTTTACCAGTTTCCTGGTAAGGATTTTCCCAAGTAGACAATGGGATCCTGCACCCAAGGATTGTTGAATGCAATTAGGATTGGCATCAGTAATAGCATTTTCTTCCGCACAGAGATTAAAATTTTCCCAAAGTTTATTTAGATTATCAACCATAACAAGAGAATATGGAAGATTGAAAGAAAGGAAATAGGTGTAAAAAAAAAAAGTAGGGATTGGAAGATTGCACACAGGTAATACAAAAACTCTCACCGAGGAGTCTTGAAAAAACAGAGTACAAAAGTTTCAAAAATTTGGTGCCATAGAACACCAATGGGGTAATTGAGTTTGTGAGAGATAAAGATAATAAGAGTTTTTATCGAAATAATTAAGTGTAAAGTGGTGTATTGTAAAATCTTAAAATATTTGACGTGTCATAATAGTAGTAGAGGGATTTTTTTTTTGCACCAGTATTGGAGGGTTTAAATCAATCGTTTTTTTGGTACCCCATCCGGTATACTAATTCGGATTCGAACAGCGTCGACCGTCAGACACTTGATTTTGGGGGGTGAGTCTACCAATGGGGGCACTTGCATACGCAAGATCTCGAATCTTAGACATGCTTAAACTAGAACAAGTTAATTATCACTTGATCCAACATCTCGTTGATTGCAAATCTATCATTATAAGCAATTCTTATGGAACTTTTTCTCTTATAGTATTGGACACTGTTTTATAAAATGTAAAAAACGTTATCCAAGCATTTAAAATGATACAAACTTCATAAAAAAATGAGAGGGGTAGCTCGGGCTGGCGCGTCGAGTGTTTTGAAATTTGAATTGTTAAAAAGTTGCTTTTATATGAATTGCCTTAATTTTGGTGTAGTTTAGTGTTGTTAAGAGTAGGAATCGTTTGGTAATGTAAAGGAGTAGGAAAAGTTGAATACTAAATTTTTAATGCAATATAAATTGATTGATGTGAGTTATGCTCTGCAGGGAGTAAAATTTAAAGAGGAAGCCTTATGATGAATTTGATTCTGTTAAAAATAAAAGTTGGTTCCATATGAACTGTTGTAGTTTGATATTGGCAATAAGGAATTGGTTAATCTTAAATAGTAGTAGTATATTTAAAGGTAATAAGTTCAGCAATACGGACAAAAAGCATTGGTATTTGTCAAAGCAAAAATTCATTCTTTATTGTAAATTTATTTCGACATTTTCTAACAATGCAAAATAAATATTGTTAAAACTATCCGTATTTATTCCAAATTGATAAACACATATAGTTATATATAGCATAACTCAGAGCTCAATGCTTTGAATTGATACAAAATGTGCTTTAAATATTTGTATTTTCAGTATTATACTGCACGATTTAGCGAAAATTATTGTTACAGAATTAAATAAACTGAAATATTTAAAACTGTAAAATAAACACATAAGGTGAAAGTCTTTCTTTTGTGGCTTTGCATTTTTTTTGTAACGTCTAAATCTGTAATGGAAATTGAAGAGCTTAAAATTTAGCTATGATGTCAGCATATTAAGGAGAATTCCTTACTACACCATTAGAAAGCTGACTCCAATTCTTAGGCTTTAAAAAGCCAAATTCTATCATTTTATCCAATTTGGAAATAAAAAAATTCACTTCGATTTGTACTGCAATTCTTCACTCAACATAAAATGCAAATAGTCTAATAACAATAATCAAACTCCAATCACATACAATCCAACTTAAATAAAATGTATTTCAACAAAACAGTGAAAGCAGTAAATTTAAATTTTGTTTCTCTTTAAAAAAAGTATATTAATTAAAATCAAGAGAAAGAATTGTTATATTAAAGATAAGATGAGAATAGATGGGTATTGAGTAGTTAAAGGAATGAAACATCCTGTTATGTAATTAGATTTCAAGAATGAATTCTGAAAGACTTTATTATGAATCATTCCCAATGAACTAAAACGGTTTTCAAAAGTTGGAATAACAACAATGAATATATGAAGAGTTGATTTTATTTCGAGTTAATGGTTTGTTTTTATAACTCTTTTAATTAAGTGTTAATTAATAGTTTGTAAAAAATTACTAAAACGGATCGATAAAGTCTCAACAAATTAAAAGTTGGAAGGACTGTTAAGTAATTTCACGTTGCTATAACAAAATAATATGTAGTATATATATATATATATATATATATATATATATGATAGGAGTACAAACAATTTTTCTCAAAAAAAAATAATGATACAAACAATTGCTAGGGAGGCCCAAGATTTATTGGATAAAGGCCCATTTTGATACAACCCAGAAAAGTTAGTGGCTCAATAATCAATATTCAATTTACAATCTCACAATTGAATAACTAGGTTAGAACCCGTGCGTTACACCGGGATTTATTCAAAATTAAAGATTAATATTTAAAATTATAATTTATTTATAAATAATTTATTAACCACATAATATATGAATTTTAATTAGCAACAAACTTGATAATGAATAAACATCATTTTATAATAATGAAAGTTTAGTTGCAATATAATTTGAGAAAAAATATAATTAAATCTTTATTTTACCCATACCATATAAAACTTTTATGATTCGTTAAAAATATTACTAAATCTTTATAATTTATAGAAAACATTATTATATCTTTTTAGCGAACAATTATTTACAGCGCCAGTGAAATTTTCATACTGTACATGTAGGGTAAAAAAGTAATACATACACCATTTATTTCTTAATTAATTATATATTTGATATTAAAAATATAGACTAAAAAGATATATGTCAATCCTTCAACACTGTTTGTAGAATATATTAAACTCTACTAATGGCGAATGTGATAAATATTTTTAAGTTTTTATAAGTAACATTATTATGTCTTTTACTCAATTAATTAAGTTTCTTTAATTTGTGAAAAAAGTAACATTTTAAATTTATTAGTCATCTTATAAATTTTTTTAATAACCCTAAAACCTTTTTAGCAACCATATCAAGTTTTATAGTAATCTTATTAGTAACCTTATTAATTGAACTTTTTCATAATTAATTAAATATTTAATATTAACACATATTCCCTAAGGCGACACATGTCAACCCTTAAACCCCACGTGTGCAGTCTGCTAAACTCCACTAACAGTGTATTGTATAATATTTCTTATAGGATTATTATACAATACACTGTAAGTGTAAATTTTGGACTTCATAAGAGGGTTAAGAAGTTGACACATACCCATTTCATAAGTAATTAAATATTTAATATTAATACATATTCCCTAAGGGGACACATGTCAACCCTTAACCCCACATGTGCAGTCTGCTAAACTCCAATGACGTTGTATTGTATTGTATACTGTCAGTGTAAATTTTGGACTCTATAAGCGGGATAAGAGGTTGACACATACTCATTTCAAAATTAATTAAATATTTAATATTAATACAATATTCCCTAAGACGACACATGTCAACCCTTAAACCCCACCCGTGCAGTCTGCTAAACTCCACTGACGGTGTATTGTATAATTTTTCTTATAGGGTTATT
>AWWV01014849.1:0-30878 GCA_001974805.1 Corchorus capsularis | reverse complement strand
TTTTTTTCTTTTGGGTTGTTTTAACATGTTTTTTTTGTCAAAATCTTCGGCTTCTCCAAGTTTCAACTCAAGCAATATACCGGAAGCAAACCAATAAAGTAGCATCATGAAATTCAAACTCGTTACAAATCATTGTATTGATTAGTTTATAAGAAATTTGCTGGACATTTGTATATTTTATTATTATTATTTTGTTCAAATTATTATTATTATTATTATTATTATTATTATTATTATTATTTTGTTCAAATTATCATCATCACATGTCAGATTTTTTATAGGGTTATTTCATTTTTTCCAGAATGGTTATTTGTATAGGGTTATTTGAATATAATTGGTTATAGCATATTGTCAAATGTTTTAAAATTTAAAATTTCCAAAAAAAAAACTTAAAGTAAAAAAAACGGGCACATTGGTAAAAAAGCAGTCCCAAATAGCCAAAAATACATTTTTTTCTTAAGCAAAGAAAATGTAATATAAGTAGTCGCAATCGACCATTCTTTGGTCGCAAAGGCATAGTCACTAACATTGCCACAATTTTATCAGCCGCAAATTGTGTCTCTAAGATCATCAATTCCAGAACAAAATATTGTAACCTTTTTTGCGACTAATTATACTTTTTGGTCGCAGTATGTTTGCGACGCGTCCATTAATGACCTTTTTAGATTGGTCGCAATTGTGGCCATTAGTTGGAATTTACGACCAATTTTAAACATTTTAGGTCGCACTATTTTGTCACAATTCCGCTTTTTTTTGTAGTATCTAAAAATTAACTCATACAACAAGCATATTAATCACACTAATCTCTCTAACTAATTTTTTTCAATACACCCAACCCAAAAAAATTTGAAAATGAAAGAAACAAAAAGATCGAGTTTGTTTTGATGGAATTTAATCACTCCCATATGAAATTGTAAGGTAACAAAGAACAATTTAGAATGCTTGGGTAATTTTTTGCCTATGGAAAGTTAATGGGGCTAAATATCCAACTTAGAACTAAAAGTTTGGAGAAGTGCTCAATTTGGTTCTAATTCTTTATCTTGATCTAATTAAGTCTAAAAGTTTGAGTCGTTAAGCAAATTAGGCATATTTTTGACGGATCCCTTGCATGTCACGCCCGTCCCGTAACTACGTAAAAAAAAACACTTAATAATTAATGGCACGTGCAGTACATAGTACACACGTAGATCCCGTCAGAAAAAAACCTAATTTGGTTGATGATCCAAACTTTTAGGTCTAATTAGATTCAATCTAAAGTATTATACTTAATTTGAGCGGTTTCCAAAACTGTTAGTCCTAATTTGAATATTTATCCAAAATTAATGGTCATTCACCAAACTTAAAAGTGGGAAATTGTTTTAACACTAGGTAGTGTGTAATTACCTCAATTACACTAATCTTTTCAAATTTTTCAATAGGCAGCAAATTTCCTGCTTCCAAAAAAGAAAAAAAAAAACCGCCAGTAATTTTATTTCCCTCAACCTAATCGACAAACAAAGTTCAGCATTTCTTTTGCTCAATAGTTTCATCTTGTCCGGTGGGAAGATTTTGCTAGGTTTTGCTTTGAAGCCAAGGGTATTTCTTCTCCATTTTTTGCGACGAAAGCTATTTCCTAGCATTTCTTCTCTCTTTTCTTCTATTAAATTGATTAGCTATTGCGTTTTCGCGTTAGGTTTCGAGTTATTTTTATTCTCATATAGGAAACTTCTAAATGCCATAAGAGAGGGTAAGACTACTATAAAACGGCAAGGAGGGTTCGAATAAGCAAGCTCGAATTAATTCGTTTAGTTTGTGACTAATTAGACTATCAAATCCAACAGGGGGCCTTGAAGCGTTCTAAGGCTTTGTTTTGTTTTTTTTTTTTTTTAATTACTATAGGTCATCTGATATATTCAATAGTCACATTGAGTCTCGATTAATTCAAAATCGAGTTGTGTCAAACCCTGAACTGTAGGAGCAATAACTTTTAAATTGATTGATGAGAGGAGAAAATAATACACAAACACACGCAAACTTTTATTAAATTGAAAAACTCAACTCATAAAAAGAAGAACAATTTTAATGGAGGTACCAACACATAACCACAATATTTTGACTAACTTTAACTAAGTTTCACCAAAGGTATCATTTGGGTAAATTCCCAAGTCTCACACACAATCCTTCAACACATAGCTTTTTGAGACTCACATGAAACCCTAAACATAACACCATATTTATACTAGAAAATATTAAATCCGACCCAATAATTAAAAATTCTCAATTAAATTAAACTTAACTAAATAAATAAAGAGCCCATAAAAGTATTATTGGACTTGGTTTAACTCCAAACATAGCCTCCCTTAAACCAAACTCTTCATGATCCATGAACCAATACCATCAATTGCCAGAATCTTCAATGCAATTATTGTTGCTGTATTTGAATCATGCTGCATCTTCTTCTTAAGGTCAAACTAGATCTTCATCTTCACACGAGGAACTACTTCATCTTCAAACTTGTCAAACCGTTTCTTAGTCTCAAAGAATTGATCCATACTCACTCATTCATCATGAAAGAAATCAGCACCAAATTATTTCATGTTTTTCCCTTCACCAAAAAATTCCATACCAACATATTCAATCCTGAAAAATTTCTCATTTCCCAAATAATCGACAGTTTCTGTTTCAATTTATTTAAACTGAAAGCTTCAATGAACTCATCATCAAGTGAATTTTCTACTTCACCGGCATGCAGAACTCATCTCAACTGAATTTTCAAGTTTTTTTGTTCTCTCTCAATAGAATAAACGGGTTATTAATAGTTGATTTTGTAATGTGAATAAATTTTGTGAAGCATGCTATGTGTTGGTATAACTTTTTACGTTATAAATGATTATCTTCAGCCAAATAATATATTGTCATGTAGTACTCTTTAGGGTGCTTTTGTCACAGTTGGGTTGTCGTTTAATCCTTGTCTTTGTCTTCTTCATATATTTGGTACTTTTGTTCTCAACATGAAGAAGAAGTTAGCTTTGGCTGGCCCCATTTCGAAAGTCACAATTTGTACTAAGGCTGTTATAATTGTCGTTTTCCCGTGTGCATGACTGAGTCTGAGTTTCCCTTCTTTTCTCAAATACCAACAGTACTCCAAGACACATTTCTGTTTTCAAGTAGGGGACACTGCATCGTTTTGCAGCTCCACCCACTATTTTTTATCAAAGATGAAGAAAAAAAGAAGTGTTGCAATGCAATTAAATAATTTGTGCAGAGATATGATAATTTGGACAAAAGAGATTGGCATTATTTAAAGTAAACAACATTTTCTTATAGACCAACGTGTTCGTTGGGTCGATGAGAAGAAACTTGATGATTTTTACAGGGTTTTAGATTTAAGTCTCGTGAATAGATAAAATTTTTATTAGCCTTTTTATTCCCTCAAATATGGGGTAAGGATATTTTGCCCTCTAAATTGAAATCGGGGATATGTAACCTTAAACTTTCAAAATTCATGACAATTAATTTGCATCCTCCATCAGAGATAAAGTGGACTTAAATGCCAAAATACAACATAAAGTTTATACGGACTATCACTTTGCACCCAACTTTTTTATTTTGATCATATTGCACCTAATGTTTTATTTTGCGTACATTTTGCACCCTCCTTTACCGAAAATTCGTCAAGTACCCGACAGCGCCGTTATGATGCTGACGTGGCATGCCATGTCATCCGAAAATTGCCATGTGGCATGCCACTCTAGCATAAAAAGAAAAGAAAATAAGAAAATTTTGCCACATCAGCATGCTACGTGACATTTTTCGTCTTATGTGGCATGTCACGTTAGCACCGTAACAGTGATGTAACCATTTTTCGTCATAGAGGGTGCAAAATGTACGTAAAATAAAACATTAGGGTGCAAAATAAAAAAAGTTGGGTGTAAAGTGGTAGTCCGTATAAATTTTAGGGTGCATTTTGGCATTTAAGCCGGATAAAATGTCTTGAATTTGGGAAGTTTAGGGGGCATAATGTCCTAAATTTGAAAATTTAAGAGACAAAATGTCTTTAATGCAATAGTTCAGGGAGCAAAAAGGCTAATAAGCTGAAAAAAAAAACCGCATTAGAAGAACTTCTCGGGTCTGTTTTGATACGCTTTATAATAAACAACAAATTTATAGTTTTCCAAATATTATTTTCCATGATTTCATGACTAAATGCTCAAATAAGGATTAAACGTTTTAAGATTTTCTCAAATAAGGATCAAAATATACAATTTCAACAAATTAAAAAACATAATTATATTTTTTTACAAATTGGATACAATATAAGTTAATACTAGTGTGTGAAATATATATAAATTGAAAAGCACACGATAATTTTTATATCATATTATGTTTAATGAGTTTATTTTGATTAATAGGGTTTGATTTTTAATTAACATGATAATATCATTTTTCTATCAAATTTAACGTGTATGTATGAGAAGCATTGGTTTTCATTTAAGGATTCCCTAATTTGTAAAAATTTACTAAGTATGTGTTCTAATTTGTTGGAATTGTGTATTTTTTATCCTTATTTGAGAAAATATTGAAATATTTAATCCTTATTTGAGCATGTAGCCTTGATTTCATCCTACTTTAGATTTTTTTTGAAGAAATTTTTTTGAACAATATTACCATTAGTGCTAACGTGGTGCAACGTGACAAGCTAATAATTTTGAACAATATTACCATTAGTAATGCTACAACAATAGTATTAATTAAGACATGTTGTGAAATGATGGAGGTTAGATTGTCTCCACCAATAATAATAAAAATCAAGGTAAAGAGAGAACACCGAATTTAACGAGGTTCGGTCAATAATGTGCCTACGTCCTCGATACTATAAGATGATATTTCACTATTTAAAGAGATATTACAAGAGAATTAATTAAGCTTGAGGGAAGGAATTTGTAATGAGCCTTTGGATTGCTCCTTTTTTGGCTCTCGGATTGATATCTATTGGAAATGCCATAACCTCCTATTTATAGTAGGAGATAATGGCTATGTATCTTGAACTTTCTAAGGGCTAATTGCCCTCATGTAAGTGGCTATATATATTTACATATTATTTGAATAAATATATGAAAATTACTAAAAGATCCCTACCCCGGATTAATGAGGAGCGAAAGAACTATTTTTTTCGTCTTTTCCCATTTGACCTATTACTTAAATATCTAACTTTTGATTCTTGAGGTGATTAAATAACTAGACTTTTTGGTCATTTCTCAATTGAATTTAATAAAGTAGTGGAATTACTAAAAGATCCATACCCCGGATTAATGATGAGCTGGAGAACTAATCTTTTTCGTATTTACCTACTTGGCAGATTACTTAAATGTCCTTACTTTTTATTCTTCAGGGGATTAAATAACTAAACTTTTTGGTCATTTCTCAATTGACAAATGACTCAAAAAGATTGTGATTCAGCATTGAAGATTGTGATTAGAAGGCAAAAAATCTTTATAGTCATTTGAACTTAAAAATTATGTTTTAGAGATCATGTTTGACTCATATATATTTGAGACAATGGAATCTTACTTTTTAAGTATTATATATTTAAGAAATTCTTATATATTTACGGAGAAAATCTTTTTATATATTCATGGTGATGAATCACGATTTTAACAAAAAAACGTCCGTAACGCCAGCACGAGCTAATCAACTTGTATATATTATATTAACTATTAGGCTAATTACTCGTGTCTTTACCTAACTTAAGATAGGTCTAGTCTTTTATGGTCCTTGCTAAGCTGCACTTAACATGGTGGAAAGTCCCACTTCCATAACAAGACATTGTTTATTATATAGTGGAATTGTTCAAAATAAAAGTTGGTTAAAAGTTCAACTAGAGCCCTGAACTTTGATGAAAGTATCAAATAGGTAGCTAACGTTTAGAGAAGGTCAAATCGGTGCCGGAACTTTTCGATTTTGTCTAGATAGTTGGAGGGTGAAAATGTGTATAAAGATCACGGTTTTCTCCTCTTAAAACCATGTTAGTGCCAAGACAAGTGAAGGTGTTAAAAAGGGAAAAAAAAAACATAGAAACTTGAAAGAAATCCTTTCTAGAATATAGACAATAGACAAGCATCTAATCCAATTTTGTCCATAATAAGGCAAGATATTGGACCACAACCCTATGAAATTAGTACTAGAATCTGAAAGAAGGAACAACATAGTTTGTCTCAAAACTGAAAGAGTTACATTAGAATCTATCAGTGTGAGATTGACAGATCAATTTTTGCTGTTGTTTTCCATTCAATATGTTTACTAAACAGAGTACATGCCAAAATGAGACATGTATAACAAATTGTATTCCAAATGCTTTCAGTTTTGAGTCACATTTCTGAGGTTTGGTTCTTTCCACAGACTGTCTCTTTTAAGAGAGATTTTTATTCTCTTGTTGTGAGCATTAAAGTATGAGCTTTACTAAATTTTAGTGTTTGTATTATTATTAGAGTCAATTAAAATAAAAAGGGTTAAAAAGAAAATAAAAGGCAAGCAAAGTTAAAGATTACATTGAAGAAAGCAAATTTGGATTCCCCAGTTGCCTAGAAAGAAAGAAATTAAAAATTAAACTATTTGAATAAACAAGAAAGAAAAGAGTTGCAGAAGAAAGAAAGATAATCACTGAACTAATCATTTTAGAATAATAATCCCCATCATTTTTACCAGAGTGATCCCCCAATTTCATTTGCCATTCCAAACCCCTTTCTTCTTTTCTATTTTTGAATGAATGAATCCCTCCTTTTTTAAAAGTTAAAGAGGTCAGTTTTTCCACAAACAATATCATGCCACCTTTTACTGTGTAAAATAATCTGAAAATCAATACTAATAATTAAAAAAGAAAAAAAGAAATTACCCCACAAAAACCAGCTATATATCCATGTCTGTCATCCATTCAAACTCTCTAAATATCAAAAGCCAAGCAAACAGCCCTGAAACTTGTTACTCTCTTCCCCAGTCTCCACACATTTTTCAGAACTCTCTTTTCTTGCTCAAAAATCACCCAAAAACACTAGTGAAAAGCTAAGTGCAAAGGCCCAAAACCCCCCTTCAAAATTACAAAGGTAAAACTGAAGAGTCAGTTCATTCATGGAGATCTTCTCCATGTTAATCTTTCTCATTTCTCTCCTCTTCCCATTCTTCCAAGCTTCTCAATCTGCAACAATCCTGGTGGATGGTGTTTCAGAGTGGAAAACCCCCAGTGTTCATGTGGGTGACTCAATAAGTAAGTTTACTTCCTTAAAATACTCAAAAAAAGGCACTAAAAAGTTACTGATTTACTAAATCTTTGTTACTGACATTGATTCTCCAATGGTTTTTTCAGTTTTCAAACACAAGTATGAGTACCAACTGTACATTTTCCAGAACAAAAATGCCTTCAATCTCTGCAATTCCACCCAAGCTACACTTCTCACCAAACCCAACTCCACTTCCTATGCGGTATGTATGTCTCCCTTTCTACTTCTCAAATTTCAAACTGTTTCTTCTGCAATTTTTTGTTCTTTCAATTGGTATATTATTGTTTGCCAAATGGTCAAAGAGTTCTTCTTAGCTAATCATAACTCATGATAACAACTTCTTTTCTTTCTTACAACATTATGATTTATGAGTAAAAGTTTCAAGGGTTTTTCTTGGATTCTTACATTAATATATGTATATATACGGATTTGATGATTTCCCAATCAAACTTTGTTTATACAATGTACAGTGGCACCCTTCTCGCCCTGGTTTCTTCTACTTTGCTTTCAACAATGGCTCTCTCAAAACATGCCAAGGCTTTCAAAAGCTCTCGATCAAAGTCTCTGCAGCGGCGGCTCTGCCTCCAGGAAATGCAGCCATTCCCACACCGGAATTGCCTCCCACGGCGGCTCCGGCACCGACTTCCGGTGGATCAGTGGTGTCATCATCGCCAGCATATCCATGGCCATTCAGGCCACGGCAGCGCCAGGCGGTTTCACCAGCACCTAGCGCAAGCTCACCAGTAGCAATGCCGAGTCTGGTGCCGGATAAAGGCGGCGCCGGCGGCATCCCTTTTATCAACAGTAACCCTGCGGTTCCTCTGCCTACTGGTGAAGTTGATTCTGCTACTATTCGCCCTTTTCCCACTTCTGATCATGCTGCTAAGGTAACCAAATTTTCTATCCCTCTCCCTCAATGCATGCCTCTTAAAGGGCTCTGAAATAGTACTAGACTACATTATGTGTGTAGAATTTGATAAATTCCATAGAAAATGAAAACGAAAAGATTCAAGTGATTAATGACGGCTAACCTTCTTACAAATGATAAAATTAGATTAAGTTCTACATTACTTTACAAATTTACAGTGAAATTATTCAGAATTGATTGTTTCCTTTGACAACTTGGAGTCTTGGACCATGTACCAAATCAGTCTTCCTACTTATTGGATTTTTGTACTAATAAATAGTACTAGTAATGGTAATCAACTGTTTCATTGTTTTCACACTACTGGAGGGCTCTACATCTTTGTTGGTTCCCCTGTTGGAAAAACTCAAATACTCTTAATTCTTAAATTTGCAGTATGGATAATAAGAACCCATTAATTAAGGAATTGTACAGATTTATATTTGCTTTCTCAAAGTAATTTGAACATATATAAGTTCATGCATCTCAATTTGTACACACCAAGTTGATAATGTGTTGGGTGGTCTGCAGGCAATGGTGGGGTTTTTTGCTGCTCCAATGGCTCTGTTTTCTGTGGCTTTCTTGGTCTTGGTGATGTAAAAACAGAGAGAGAGAAGGGCAAATTTCATTGTAAATTTAAGTAACATGATATTATAGTAGTAGTACTTTGAGTAGAATTAGTGTTTTTGTAGCAAAAATTTGCTAAGTTGAGTGATTAGAAGGTAAAGTAGCTTTTGAGGTCCATATGATTTGTAAGGTAAAAGGAAAAGGTGATGGCCATGCCATTAGACCCTACTTCGGAATCATTTCCACTTTTGGTCTTTTCTTTACCATGCAATTGATTACTTCTACTTTTTCTTTTTTCTCGATTCTCATTCCTCCCCCCAACTTTTTTTTTAAAAATGATATAATTCATTTTTCCCTATTTTTCATCTACATGAAAAATTTATACTTTGAGTCTCTGATCATTGCCTTCGATAGGGGTGTGCAATCGGTCGGTTTCGATTTCTCGGATCGATTTTCAGATTAAACCGACTAAACCAACATATCATTAGAGGAACCGAAACCGAAACCGAACTATATAGAAACCGATGAAAACCGAGGGTATTCGGTTTCGTCGATTTCGGTTATAACCGACATAGTTCACCTTATAAAACAGGACAACAGCAGGCAGCAGGCAATGTAATAAATAAAATGTCCCTTGGTTGTGAAATGTCATTTATAAAAGATTAGCCTTAATAGCCTATACAATTCCAAGTTCAAATATATCTGCTATTGCATTACAGTTTGCATTTCCATTTGAACTTCAATTTACCTAAACTTAGTTAATAGTTACTCACTTAAAAAAAGCCTGCAAAAATTTCAAGCAGGCAGAGGCTGTATGTACTAGCATGCATGCTTGCAACATTTGCAAATTGCATTTGCAGAGGCTAGTTTCACTTTCATAGTTTGAAGAACTTTGCAACGAAACTGAAACTAATTATATACTAAATATATACCCTAAGTTCTATATAAAACCCTAAGCATAAGCTATATAGCACTAAAGCAGGACCACATCAAAGCGAGCAAGCAATAATCTAGAAAATCAGAAGCAAGTTGAAGATGATCATCAATTCATCATCCATGCGGGGAAGACTGATCATATATGGCATTGGCAACAAGGCAGCAAGCATTCTGCATTGTGATTGATTGATGGCAGTAGCTACAAGTGAAAATGGAAAAATAAACCAAAAGTAAGAACTAAAACAATAGTAAAAACAGAATTGGAAATAGTATACAATTAGAAATTTCTAGATTACCTTCACGCTTCAATGCAGTCCACACTCCACACTTCACAACTCTTATTTGCTATTCATCTCAAGCATCAATTATTGGATCCAAGGAGTCCTTGGATGATTCTAAGCAAGCATTAGGAAAAAAAATTCAGTATAAGCAATTAAACACATACTTCAATTAACATAAACTATAAAGCATAAAAGCAATCAAATACAATAATACATACCTAGAGCAATCTCATCAAACTTTTCTTGATCCTTCACATCAATTATGGCATCCAAATCCATTTTTGAAGCTCCACGCAACCAGTCTTGAGAGCAAACCAATGCTTGGACAATGGATGGCAACATAGAACTCCGAAAGACATTTAAAACCCTTCCACCAGTGGAGAATGCAGATTCGGAAGCAACTGTGGAAATTGGGATTGTCAAAACATCCCTTGCAAGAGCAGATAAGACAGGAAATCTGTGCCTGTTAACTTTCCACCAACACAAAACATCGAATTCTTGACCTTTTCCAACAGGTTCAGTTTCCTCCCTTAAGTACTTATCGAGCTCAGATTGGTTCTCTTCCTTTCCACTCTCCATTCTGTACTTCCTAAACTCATCTAGCATATCATCTTCATCATCAATATCTTTTTGGCCAGAGGAAGTAGAAGCTTGAACAGCCGGGGCAGTCTCCACTTTTTCAGGCTCCATTAGTCTTCGATAGTCTTCAAATAGTTGCACAGTTGCCTCATTGACTTTGGACATCATTGAAGTTACTTGAGTGGGTTCATCTTGGAACATCTTGTTGAAACACCACTCCACAAATCTCATCTTCTTCATTGGATCCAAGACAGTGGCAACATAAAGGAGCATGTTCACCTTGTCCATTGATCCCCAATACTTATCAAACTTAGCGAGCATTCTAACAGCCATGCCACTGATCCCCTCATTACTATTCTTTAGAAGATCCTTCATGCTCACATAAAGAGAACAAATATCTTGAAGAAACATGTTTGCAGTGACATAAGATGAGTCTAAAATCAAAACAAAGTTAGTTACTAACTAATATTGACTTTGCATATTAAAAACAGAATTGAACTAAACAAAAATAGAATTGAAAAAACAGAATTAAAAAACAGAATTGAACTAAACAAAAACAGAATTGAAAAAACAGTATTGAAAAACAGAATTTACAAAATATTAAATAAAGTTGAAAAAACATAAATTACCTAATCAAAACAGTACCTGAAACTTTCAGGGTCAGCCGGTAGAACTTCTTCAAGAAAATATTCAATCTCCTAACGTTCTCCCAATCCTCATTTGTCGGAGGGCCCTTACATGATAATGACTCCAACTCAACTCTATAATGAGGTTCTTCATCATCATAAGCATCAAACACTCTCTCATACTCTTGAGCTTGCTCCAACATGAGGTATGTAGAATTCCACCGAGTCGCAACATCACCACACAATCCAACAGTTGCCTTTATCTTTAGTCTCTTAATCAAGTCTTTGAACTTTGCAAGCCGTGAATTAGAATTCCTAATGTACCGAACAGCTTCCCTAATCTTCTCAACAGATTTTGTCAATTCTTTCAGACCATCATTAACAATCAAATTCAGAATATGGGCTACACATCTCATGTGAAGCCACTTCCCATATAAGACACTCATTTTACAAGTCTTTTGCTTTTTCTTCAAATAATTAATAGCTACATCATTATTAGTAGCATTGTCTACTGTTATGGTTAACACTCTCTCCAAACCCCAATCCCTTAAAACCTTTTCAATATATTTTCCCATAAAATCACCCTTATGACTGGTAATAGGAGAGAAATGTATAATTTTCTTGTGCAACACCCACTTCTCATCCACAAAGTGTGCAGTGACACACATGTAACTGTTTCTTTGACATGAACTCCAAGTGTCGGTTGTTAGACACACTCTACCAGAATTAATAGTAAGCAATTGTCTAAGTTTTTTTTTTCTCCTCTTGATAAATATTCATGCAATCCCTAGTAACAGTCCACCTTGAAGGTATTATAAACCTAGGACATGCAATGGCTACAAATTCTTGAAACCCTTTGCCATCAACAAACCTAAATGGCAACTCATCAAGGATAATTATTCTGGCTAAACTTTGTCTAACTGCATCATTATTGAATTTGAAAGTAGTAACACCCCCAACCCCATCTTCCCCACTCTTCTTAAACAACAATTCAGTTTGTTTGGGTTCTTTATTAGCTTTCAAAACTTCACACTTAGGAATATGCTTCCTCATGTTAGTAGTACCATTAGAATGTGAATCAGCAGCATACTCTTTTTCACAGTAATTACACCTAGCTCTAATTCCACTAGCATGCTCAAATTTTTTGAAGAATTGCCATACCTCAGACCAAGACTTTTGCTTTTTAGGTGGAATTGGAGGCTTTTGGCTACGGCTAGAAGTTGCTTTCCTCTTGTTCAGCACACTCTTTGTAGACTGAGAGTGAGCTGGAGCCTTCTCCTTCCTACTCTATCTAGTTTGTAAGGGACCTTTGTCTTGAACAGCCACCTCTACATCACCATCATTATTAGTCCCACTACTACTATGCTCGCTATCCACTGAAAAAAGAACACAAAAAAGTCAGCAAATATTAACCCAAATACAAAACAGTGTGTACTAACTACTAAGTAACAAAACAGAACATTGCAAATTGAATCCAATAAGAATAAAACACCAAAACAGCAACTAAGTAAGTAGCATTATTACCATATATGGAGTAATCAGTCATGTATGGACTGATCATTCACAAAATAACTAGAACTAGTAGGCTAGGCTAGGCTAGGCTAGGCTAGGCTCGGCTCGGCTAAGCAGTAAGCACTTAAGTTTATGATCAAACCAAACTAAACTAAGCATTAACAAACCTATACAGTAATATACACAACACAACTCACAAATTCTAAAACATTAGCAATACATTACATCCCCTGATCAAATAGCAATACTGTAACAGTGTAACTGCAGTACCCTGTGCTTATTTGAAAACACTGTCAAACTCAAATCAAATATATTAGGCATTACCCCTAAACTTCAATTTTCTAAACTTTAACTTGAACAAATCATCAACTCAGCTCTCTAATCATTGTTGTAAAGTCAAAAATTATGAAGATTAAGCATTAATAACAATACCAAAACGGCAAAACCAATTCACCAAATTCAAAGCCATAAAAATACAAAAACAGAGCACCATACTTTAACACAATAATTCAATTGAAATCACAAAGCAAATATAGTAAAAACCCCTAATTTTAATTCGCCCTAAACCCTAACATGATAACTCCAGTTTCATTTGTCAATTAAAGTGACAAATAACGCTAACAGAACTTAAATTTAATTGAAATTTAAATTCTTACCATCAACGCCATGGACATCTTCTCTTTGTTCTTCATTTTCGTTTTCCATCACTTAAAACCCTAAAATTTGCGATTAGGGTGTGTTTTCAGACTCAAACAAATAAAAATATGTATAAAATGAGAAGAATTCGACTTTGATTGGGTTGATAGCAGAGAGTTCTTCAAGATGAAATTTTGCGGTGATTTTAGGTTTTCAAGATTGGGGATTGTTGTTTTTGAATCAAAAATAAAGAAAGGAATCAATTAAATCCTAAATGAGATGAAAACAAGAGAAGGGACGACGGAAATGGAGGTTTTCCGGCGACGAATCACCGAGAAAACACAGATACTGCCGTCGTCGAGAGAGATGGAGAATGAAGAGAGAGAAAGTCGAGGAAATAAACAAAGGGAGAAAAAAAATAAAAGGGAATTAGGTTAAAGGGTTTCTGATTTTAGTATTTATATTTTACATATATATTATATATATTAATATTATTATTCAGATATAACGTAAATATATATAATAATATAATATATATATATCACATAAAACGACGTCATTTTTAATTATCGGTTTCTCGGGTCGGTTTCGGTTTCAACTTTCGAGCCGACAACCGACCGAATAACCCATTTAACCCGAAAGGAAACCGATTAAGCCGTGGAACCGATTGTCTGGTACCAAATTAAACAATTTCGGGTCGGTTTCGGTCGGGTCAATCGGTTGACCCGATACTTGCACACCCCTAGCCTTCGATCCTTTTCTTCTTCTTTTTTTGCACTAAATTACGTTTTTTTAGATAGGTAGTATTTTTTTTAAAAAAATGATATAAATAATATTTAAATTAGATATTATTTCCGTGCATTCGCGTTGGTTTTTTCGGTTTATTATTGGAACTGAGTAATTTCAATTCTAAGTAAAATTTTATTTTATGTAATAGCAATTAAGTTAAATGGTAGGAAATATTGTTAAAATTCTAATGTCTACTCAAATAAATGGAGTTTTATTTTGATCATCATTCAATGTTCTAAATGTTATTTATAAATATCATTTGGAATTTTAAATATATAATAATATATATTAGTTTTCTCCGAACCAATCAACTTTGGATAAATGTTAGCAACAGAAGAGTCAAATACTGAGCATACAGCAGTTTGGGGATAACTTTAACTAGAGATACTAGATATTATCACCGCGTATTTGCGTTGGGTTTTTCGATTTATGGTTGTAACGGAGTAATTTCAATTCTAAGTAATATTTTATCTTATGTAATAGCAATTAAGTTAAATGTAAGAAAACATTGTTAGAATTCTAATCTCTTTTTAAATAATTATCTACTGGAAAAAGGAAATGAAGTTTTACTTGGCTTATAATTCAATATTCTAAATATTATTTGAAATTCCAAATATATAATAAAATATATATTGGTTTTCTCCCAACCAATCAAATTTGGACAAATATCAGCATGAGAAGAGCCACATACTGAGCATACAACAGTTTGGGGATAACTTTAATAGTTAGGTATAGATACATTATTCCTGTGCATCCTCGTCAGGTTTTTATTTTTATTTCAATAGTCGCACAAAGAGTTTTAATTTTAAGAGGAAAAAATGTGACAGGTAAAAAGATTTTTAATTTTGGTCACCTTAAATAAAAGGAGAGTCATTAGATCAATATTATCTTAATACTATTATTTTGGGTGAATGAAAATATATTAATTGTAAAATCAATTACCTAACCAATCAATTTTGAACAAAGAAAAGTCAAATCTTAAGCATACAGCAGTTTGAGGATAACTCTAATGTATATAGGTAAAATAATAAGATATAGATATCAAATTTATCCTTTAGATAGGTAGTTATTTTTGGTTTTTCAGAATCGAATTTGTCTCCGAGTGAGTCAAATTCTGAACGTACAGCAGTTTGAGGATAACTCTAATATATATAGGTAAAATAATAAGATATAGATATCAAATTTATCCTTTAGATAGGTAGTTACTTTTGGTTTTTCAAAATCGAATTTGTCTCCGAGCCAACTCATGAGACAAATTCAAATTCTCACATTAATAGATTAGTATAGATAATAAGATTTTTGGAATAAAATTTAATTAAGATCCAATAGCTAAATGTGGCCCAAATATTTTTATTAATGGGCTTGTGATCAATTAGGGTTTTCCAGGATAGTCTTTCGATGAGAAGACTCGCATATAAATACGTGATAAACTTTTAGATTCCTAGTATGCTAAAAGATATCAAATTTATCCTTTAGATAGGTAGTTATTTTTGATTTTTCAAAATCAAATTTTTCTCCGAGCCAACTCATGAAACAAATTCAAATTCTCACATTAATAGATTAGTATAGATAATAAGATTTTTGGAATAAAATTTAATTAAAATCCAATAGCTAAATGTGGCCCAAATATTTTTATTAATGGGCTTGTGATCAATTAGGATTTTCCAGGATAGTCTTTCAATGAGAAGACTAGACTCACATATAAATACGTGATAAACTTTTAGATTCCTAGTATGCTAAAATTTACACACCACTAGAAAGTACAAGTGTTAGGGAAAGCATTCTTCTTCAATGGCTGTTAGAGGTAAGTCGGTAATTTGATATAGTTTATACCGATATAGTTTATGACATATTAGATTAATCCATTTATGATGTTTGATATGACATGTTATAGATTAATTTAGAGACTTATTGGAGGAACAAAATAAATTTATCTACATACTGCGATATTTTTTTAATTTGGGGTGTTGAAAATTGGTTTCTCTTTCTTATAACATGTGTTGGTATTCTAATCTGAATTGCTTTTTGTATTTAGGTAATTCTGATATCTGAATTTTGCAACAATGGAAATCTAAAGACTGAATTGTTTCAACCTCGGAAGGAGGACGAAATTAGAAGCCTGAAATAATGGTTAAAATCAGGTGGGGAAATTATAAGAAAAAGAGAGTGAAGTCCGAGGCTTGTTGGGGAGACTTGGACGTTAATGTTTTACATAGAATATTGGAATTGATTCCTGCAGAAGAGCTATTTTCATCAGCTTCATTAGTTTGTCGTCAATGGAGGTCAATTTGTTGGGAAATTCTGTTTTGGAATGATCATGAGACGCTTGAACTAAGCACCTTGAAACATCTCGTCGGTGGGTATTACGCAAGTTACAACTATCCCCGTAAACTGACTAAAGCATTGGAATGCGTCATGAATTGGGCACTCAAAATGGAAGCCCAAAGATGTATTAGAAGCATTGTTTTTGCTTCTTTTATGTATGTCAAGGTTACGGATCTAGCTTTTGTTGCTTCCAGGTATATTTACTAGTTATTTGGTTTAAACTATCGGATTGATAAACCTCTTATCTTCAATTTTGATCCATTATTATTATTATTATTATTTATTATTATGTGACTTGATTATAGGTCACCAAGGCTTAGAAGGCTGATACTGCCAGATACACATTCAATCAAGGACGTGAACGAGATTGCAAAGATAATACAAAAGTGGAGAGAAGTTGAAGAAGTGTCCTTGGGACCAATTCTCAATAACCGTACGGATCACCTCTTCCGAAGAATTGGTAACGATTGCAAGCACTTGACCAAACTCCACATATTTGGGGCATTTGCAACAAGAAATCCCACTCTTGGATGAGCATAACGCTTCAACTATCGCCCGAAATTTGCATCAACTCAAGGAACTCAACATGGATGAAACTCAGGTACACAAATCAGGTGTTGAGATCCTTCTGTTGCGATGCAAAAATCTTGAAAAGCTCAATTTGAAACTATGTCATGCATTAGTTGATCCCCCATTTTCTTTCATGATTATGACGGGCCCAATGAAGCTTCTCAAGGATCCCATATCTGCCCATATTACAAGAGATGTCGATTCCACTTCCACCAAATATTGGTACACGCAAAACGACACCGTTTCTCTGGATAGAACTTGGACTACGGATGAGTTACTAGATCACTTGTGGGCCGGACCAGTAAAACCACTTGTTGTCACTATTGATTTTCCCTATATGTTTTAATTTGGGCTTCTGTTGAACATTTCAAATATACATGAATTTGAATTTGAATTTGAATTTCTTTTTCTTGAAAATATTTTGTACTATTAGGAAACAAATTATGGATTTGATTAGGTTAGAAATTAGCAATTATAAACAAATCAAACACTCATTTGTTTGGGTACATTTTTTTTTTTAGAAAATGTCTGGGTACATTGTTATTACAATAAAAATAAATATTTTATATGCAATCCTCCAAAAGTAAGGTTTGCACGCAATACCAAATGAATTTGTATCAACAGCCAAAAGCTAATTTTGACAAAAAGCCAATAAATTGATGAAAAGCTAATTTGTAGGTGTGTCACCAGCCAAAAGCTAATTTTTACAAAAAATCTTGTAGGTGTGTTTTTGCATTTGTCCGATTGTGGACAAAAAAAAGTGTTTCTCGACATTAAATGATTAAAATTTTCTAATTATTTTCTCTTTAATTTTTAATTAATATATCTTTTTTATGTAATTATTACTAATTAGGAATCCGTGCAACAGAAAAAAAAATTGTTTATCGGTTTAGGCAGGAAAAGAAAATTTTTTTGTAAAAAGCCTTTAATATAAATATTTCAAGAAATATTTAGGGTGGGGCCCATGAAATAGTTAAAGATTTTTTTTTTACTTTTTACAAAATTATGAAAATTCAAAAAATCCACATGTCAATGCCATGTCATCACTTAACGTTCCAGTTAACGATAGGGACTAAATTGATCCAACTATATAAGTAGAGAGACTAAATTGATCGGTTTTTTAATAGAGGGACCAAATTGATTTTTTTTTTGTAATTACAGGGACCTATCAGGTATTTTGACCTATGATACACCTATTACTTAAGTTAATTAACAACAAGATGAACCACAAACCTAATTAATAAGTTACTTCTTCCCTTTTTCTTCTTTAAGAAAATTACTAGAAAACTCTTTTATTTCCATTTTTTACTAAAAAAACCTTTTTTTTATGATAAATTCTTTTTAAATGTTAAATAACATCTAAATCTAAAGTCTAAACTCTAAACATCGCGAGTGGAGTTCGCCAAAAAAAAAAAAAAACATCGCAAGTGGAGTGCTTTCCCAATGAAATACTAATAGCTTCCCGCCACGGCAAAACAAATTAGAAGCAACCCACTTTGAACCGTTATTTTCAGCCGCCCTTTTACAAAGATCCCTGTTTGGAAAAGCAATGAATATATCCTTTCCTCTTATAACACACACTTCCATTTTCCCATTCAACAATTGCCCCATTCCCCATTTCCTTCTTCTTTATTTAATCCACTAACAAAAAATAAAATCAAAATCTTGCATAAAAAGAATCAAATCCAAAAGAAAGAAGAAGAAAAGCTAAGCCATGGAGTTGGAATTAGGATTGAAGATCACCCAAACCAGAGATGATATCACTTCAACAGCCGATCTTCGGATTAGTAAAGATCCCTTTGGTCCTGTTTTCTTGTCTAGAGAAACTGACCAAATGTTCATCCTCATTGCTCATCTCAAAGGTCCCATCCCCTTCTCTTTTCTCCTTTGTTTTTTAATGGAAGTTTTGTTCTCTAGGTGTTTGATATTTTGTTGATGTCAATATTGGAAGATTTATTATTATTATTCAGGTTTCAGAAGAGAGAACATCTTCATTGAGATTAATAAAGATGGGAATCGGATTGCCATAAGTGGGGAGAAGCCTGTTCAGGAAATGTTGATGGTGGGGTGGATTATGTGCAAGAAGGAGGTTGAGATCAAGGCTTTTAGGAAGGTTTTTCGGATACCTGATGTTGTCGATTTGGAAAGGATTAAGGCCAAGTATAATGAAGATGAATCGACTTTGAGAATCACCATGAAGAAGAAGGTTAAAGGAATTTCTGGTGTTAGGATTGAGGAAGAGAAGGAAGAAGTTGAGGAAGAAGAAGAGCCTAAGATGATTAAAGAAGAGGTGGTTGAAAAGAAGGAAGCTGAAGAGGTGCCAAAGGTAGAATTGGTTGAAAAGAAGGAACCTGAAAAGGTACCAAGGGTTGAGGTTGTCCAAGAGAAGGAACCGGAAAAGGTACCCAAAGAAGTGTTGCTTGAAAAAAGGGAACCTGAAGAGGCAATGGAAAATGCAGTTTATGAGGAGCCTGAAGAGGTTGAGGAGGCAGCGGAAAATTTAGATTTTGAGGAGCCTCAAAAGGTTGAAGAGGCAATGCTGGAAGAATATGAAGAACCTGAGATTGAAAAAGGGGAGGAAATTGATCAGGTTTTGGATACACCAAAAGTGATCCAAGAAAAAAAGATGCCAGAAGAAAAGGTGCCTAAAGAAGAGTTGGTTCAAAGAAAGGAACCTGAAAAGGCAGTGGAAAATGCAATATATGAAGAGCCTGAGCTAGTTGAAGAGTTAATCCAAGAAGAACCTGAAGAACCTCAGGGTGAGATTGAAACGGTGGAGGAAACTGATCAGTCGGACATGCCAGAAGATATCTCAGAAGAACCTCAGATTGAAACAGTGGAGGAAACTGATCAAGTTTTGGATATGCCAGAAGAGATCGCAGAAGAAACTCGGTTTGAAACAGTGGAGGAAACTGATCAGGTTTTGGATATGCCAGAAGAGATCCTAGAAGAAAAGGCTGCAGCTCCTGCTACTCCACCAGCGCCAACATTAATGATTGAACAAGAAACAATGGAGCCTGAGGTCGTTGAACCACAAGTGACAGAGATGCCACCAATTGAAGAATTGCAAGAAAAGGAACCTCCAGATGAGATGCAAAAGATTCCACAGCAAGAGGAAGAACCTCAGCAAGAAGATACAACAGGTCAAGTGACTCGACAAGCAGAGTTACCAAGTTTACCACCAAGTCAAGTTGAAGATGAAGAAATTGCAAATGAGAATGATCAAGTAGAAGATTTAACTTCTGAACAATCGGACGAGCAGGAAAGTGGAGCAGATTTTCAGGAATCCGAAATGGAACCTGAGCCTGATGAAGAGCCTAAGGAGGTTGAAGCTCCAGCACAGAAACAACCTGAAGAGGAATCAGATAAACAAGAATCAGATCAGGAAGAGGAAACTGATAACATGGCAGGTGAAATCGAGGAAGAAACTGATCAGGAAGAACCGCGCCAAGAAAGTGAAGGTGGTATGGATACATCTCCTGAAACAGATGCTGACAAAGGTCCAATTGAGGGAGCAGCTATGGAGGAGAAAGAGCGGAGAAAGACTAAGCTTCGTAAACCTTTAATGTTTGCAGGATCAGCATTTCTTGTTACTCTTATAGTGTTAGTTATCAACTTACTTAGAGCAAGAAAAAGATGACAGTTGAAAGCATTAGTGGCTTTGTTTTCCATTTATATATATATAACTGATAATAACCTTTGATGCTTCATACTGAATATACAGTTGCCTGCTGACTTCTGAGAGCCTTTCAATATGATCTTTGTTTGTTGTTTTGTGTTGTTCAAGCCTTTAAGTCAAAGTAACCTATTTTTATGAGTATCAGAAAACAATCAATAATTTACATCTGATATAACAAGCCTTTAGAATATCATCAACCACGGAAGAATTTTCTCAGGTTTCTTTTCTCCAAATATGTTAGATGTATGAGGTCCAGCAGCAGCTTCTAACAAAAGTGATTCCTGACACAGATCATGCCATTGAGCCATTTGTCTCTAAGCCACTGCTAAGTGGCAATGGTAAAGACCTTAAATTTGAGTGCAGGTGTAAAATTTTCCAACCTGTGCAAGTTTTGCTGGCAATCCGCAAAAACATTTGAACTTGATTTTGGATGAACAGGGTTCTGACTTCTATGAACAAAATCCAAGTAACTTAATTTATAATTTGGCTCCTAAGCTTTTAATTTTTGACAATTTTTGAACATTTTACAGTCCCTTTATGCATTTCAGAAATCAGAACATCTTGTAGAGTTTCAAGTTTCTGATTATGGTTAGAACCAAACCTCTAGTTTGGACAGCATGTCATTGGAGTACAAATTATAATGTTATTGGAAGAGATTATGCAGACAACTTATCGCTAACAGTGATAATATATGATACAAAACAGAATAAATACTCCATTGAGTAAGATGAGCAGAATTATTAACACACTGTTCAAGCAATTTAAAAATTATTCTCCTCTCAACCACTTGTGAATGTTGTACCTCAATAAACAATGAAACATCCTGATTGTTGGAGTAAATGCTTCATTAAATTCAAGTGCAAGAAAAATGGAAAAGGATTTAAGTGACAATCTGTCTACCAGCCATCTTTTGACTGAAAAGAGCTGTTCCAGATATCATATGATGATGTAATGAAGAAAACAAATCATAAAAATCTGGTTTGATTTTCATGCTTGGATATGTTCAAGGTATCTCAATGAGCCTACATTATGAACATACATTGAACAAAAAACTAATTGCCAAACCCCATTATTGAACATTTATATATAATGTCAGCAGATTCATAAACTCTGACTGCTATGTATGCATCTGTATTTCATTTAACACTGAATCTTAAACTCTTAATATTAAAGTCCAAATTAGAGAATTATCTGCACAAGGTTCATGTATATTAATGCTCATATTGAACTGTAAAGCTTATCATGCAATAAAATACCATTTTCTTTCATTTTTTAGTAAGGCGATTCGCTTAGAATATCAAAAGCAAAACTCCCTAAAATTGAAACAGATTACATGAATTGGTCTGAACTGAGGCTATGCACTATGCAGAGATAATTTTTGCCCCCAAATCTGAATATGGATTCAAAAAGATAAAAAGAATGATAGTATATAATAATATAATAATGAGACTAAAATAATTGAAGTATAAAGAAGAGACTGCTGCTCTTAAATATCTAAACAGATATGAAAAATCTATAGTTTGCCTCCGCAAGCCTCAACTGCCAGCAAACAGTAAGTAAATTAAAAACATGGAATTGGAAACATTAGCTGGAAAAATGTAGTTCACAATCAATGCAGATCCAATCAATCTAAAATTAGAAACTACTGTTTTTCCTAAATTATGCAAATCTAGTTGGTGCAAAACTATCTTTTCTTTAGTAACATTGACATGCTCTATGCAGATAAGGTTTGCAAAACATCTTGTCTTGTCTACTAGTACATTGTGTTATTACAAGTTGTTAAGCCTTGTAGACCAACAGAAAATTCAGGGATCCGTTGCGTCGAAACACTGTTAACTAGGCATAAGACAATGTGGTTAATTAAACACTGTTAACATTCATGGAACACATTGGAACAGATCATGTAGCAGAAATTGAGGTCAAGAAAGCATTGCCCCATGCCAAATATCCCTTACTTTCAAGCCTCAAGTACTTTTGTCAAACAAAGCTAAAAGGACAATTGTTTACAGATAAGTTCAGCTTGACTAAATCCAGAAATTGACCCAACAAAATTAGATTTTTTTTTTTTTCCTAGAAGTACTTGAAAGAAAATCTTTTATTATTAAAACTCAAATTGGGTATATATGAACAGCTAATGAGGTGTTGTAAGGGTGGCTAGTTGCTCTGGCAATAGTCTTTGGTGGTCCTGAAAATGGCTGAATTTTGCTTTCTCAGGAGATTTTCTTGTTTATATCAATGCTTCATATATCAAAAGGATGCTGACAGAAAAAAAAAAAGTTAATGGCTTTTGTTTAATGAACAGGTAAAAAAGGGCAGCTTCTCATTCTCATAATATATGAAGCAATTCAGAAATGATCAATATTTTCTTTAACTCAAGTGGGCACAGCTAAGGGCTACTGTCTTGTCAAATAGTATTGAATTATTATTAGCCAATAATGAAGAGTGAAAGACTCTAAAGAGTACTATTTAGTCTATTTTACACAATTGAAAGGATTAATCATTTTGCAGCTTTTGCCTACATAATCCATAACCATTTGTCAGAATGATTTATCTAATCAGGAATTCAAAAATGATCAAAAACCACAACTTACTATAATACTTATCCTCAGTTTCAGACAAGTAATGTGATTTCTGTCTTTCCAATGCTATTTGGTTGGACTATTCAATTACAGAAATCTGGAAGCAAACTTGATAATACCAAACCAAAAAGACCAGAAAAAGGTCATTCAGAGCCACACATCAAGGTTTTGTAGGATTATTATGGAAAGAACAAATGACAACCCAAACTCTGGTTTACCTAAACTAATAATTGTTGAAATCCAATTTTTGGAACTATATTTAGGTACAAGGAGATTATCTGAATTTGTTTTTGTCCTCAATCGTTTTAAGTTCTTTGTTGATTAATTATCAGACATTAGTCAAATCGTTCTTATTGAAACCTAAAAAAAATTTTAGGCACATTGATTCATGGCAAGCTAAAAATTCAAACACCCATATCTTGTTCTTTTTTCCCACTCCAAGAAAATCCAGGTTGGAAACCTTGCAAGTTTAGCTGTCGAAACAAGTGTAGATTGCTAAGTAGGCAAAGACTTATAGACCATTAGCTGAAAAGTCCAATGCCTAAATTGCAATTAATGCATTAACAATAAATACTAATCAAAGGAAGAAGAGAAATGCAAGACGAAAAATGGAAGTGATAATGGTGGAGCTGGAGCAGCTGAAAGCAGAAATGAGTTTCGACCACGTCAAAAAGGAATTTTCAAGGTACTGAAGTGTTTGCCAATTGGGCCCTGCACAATTTTTTTTTTTTTTTTTTGTGGTTGCAAATTGGAAGGGGTTACGTGGCTTGTATTATTTTGCAGTAATAAGATGCTTACCAGTTGGAGCGCTATGTGTTAAGATCACTTGAAAAGAAAGCAACACATTTGATTCGATTAGCAAAATCACCAAATTAGAAACACTGGGTAATTTAGATAACCCTAAAAACTGAATCCCAAATCTTAAATATTGGGAAATTAGATAACTTAAATTAAAGCATTTCTTTCTCGTAAGCCGATTGAGTTTAATTTAGATGACATTCACATTCTGAAGAAAGCGATATGAAATCTCATTGCTCGAGTTCAAGACATAATGTACTCATTCAATAAGTAATATGCACCACGAGTAAATGGAGTAGATGCAGCAAAAAAGTTAAGATAAGAGCTTTGATTAATAATAGTTAATACAATGAGACAATTCTGTTCTAATCATTTTCTTTTTCGACTTTAAAAACATACGTGTCCAGTGGGTCATTTCCCAAGGTCACTTTCTGCCCAGTCATTTTCACACGAAAAGCATAATGGCTAAAAAATAATAGCTGAATTGGCCAACTACAGATATTCTTGAGAAAGTGAAATAAGCTCACTTCAATTGCCAGCCAATAAACAGAACATTAAGCCTTTAGTAATTAAAGTTTCATAGTTTAATTGCAGCCATGGAGTTGTGTTGCAAGGACACCACTCTTCTGGCAGTGGCAGCCTCTCCAGTCCCTTCTGGTAGGTTGCCAAGGGTTAAATTCGCTTTCCTCTGTGAGTCCGGAGATGTTATGTTCCACCAACCAACCATGGTGACACTGCTGCACGTATCAAGAAATGGGGCATAGGGAAGTGAGTCCCTAAAGGTGTCCTTCAACAATAGTAATGGCTGTTGTTATGAGAGAGAATATGGGAATTGATGTCTGAACCATACAATTTTCACATTAAGAATCAATTATTATGACTCCACTGGATACAGCAAACATGACTTGCCTGCCTCTTCACATTAATTAGCAGCCAGAATGCATGAGAAATGCTAAATGCTACGAGTAATTAGTCAACAATAACAATATTCATCCACATAGTCAAAAGCAATCATTGGCATCGCCCCTCTTTCCAACTTTTACAAGCATATCCATGTAACTTTAGCAGGAGTATAGACAATGATGGAATTACAAGCTCTTTTAGATGCATAGACAACAAACCACAACAGGAGCAAAGTAGATTTGTGGGTGTGATTTTAACTAGAAAAATTACATGTTTAAGTGCATAGGAATCCAACTACAAGGAACTTGTATGTATTTTCATGTTAAAAATCTGGTTCAAAGGATTCCAATGTGCTTATTTCAAGGGAAAAAAGACTGGCGCATTAAACAACCCTATGTCTAAAATGTTGCATTACTCAACTATGTTTCAAAGTGGCTTCAACATAGACATAACATACCTGGACAGTCCATATCCAGATATTCAATTGTCCTTTCCTTCTGTAAAGCTGCTCAATGCCACATCTCTGAATTTAGTGATAATATAACCTAATTGCTTTTACGAATACCTGCAAGAACAACAAAATTCTGCTTGCAGATTTAAAAAAGAGTTGAGTTAATATCCTGCAACTCTCAACAGACGAGTGAAAATGCTGCATGCACACTAAAAATAACTCCAAACTGCTTCAAGGCGAAAAATGGGAAACGTGTGCTGGTACTATGCTGAAATATGAGGCAAGAAACTCTGTGACATGGGGCACACAGGAAGCCAACACTCTGAAGCAATCATATCAAACACAAGACAGTTGCATAATTAATCCTTAACATAGAAATAAAAAGGAACAACACTTCATCTAATGCACACCGCCTTGATATCAATTCAAATCTCTTATCCCTTTGATGCTGTCTTCACTAACATAATGCAGGTAGGGAAATTTAATATGCTTAAGAAATCCACCATCAACAGTGGGGTATTCCAGCAAATGTCCAAATCAGAAAGCCATGCTCAGCATCACAACACAAGAATGAGAACTCTAATGGAGATTAATTAATCTTTATATTTTATTATCTTTCCTCACAGCCAGCTGGGAATTGATGAAGTGCTGCATTTTAAGCATACAGGAGCAGCGTAAAGCACACAAGCTTCTTAGGATGATTTACACAACATGGGAGCTTGACCAAGTCTTTCGTTCAAAGAGAGTGGCATCAAAAGAATGCTTTGATACAATCAAAAGGCTACGAAAGACTTTGATCAAAACTAAAATGCCACAATTTGCTTAATAAGATCATATATCCCTTTTCCAGAGAGATACAAGACAACCAGAGAAATGGTGCTTTCTGTTTTAGCAGTTCAACTCATTAGGAGACTAATGCAAGAAATGAGAATGAAATCATGTATTACAGATACATTAAAACACTTATTAATTAACTGAAAAGGAAAAACGAGGAGGACCAACAAAATCCACAAGTGTTCTCTTCTACCCTGTGTAGTACTTTGGTCTTGCTGGTATGGGTGAGCTTTCATCGGACCAGTCAAAGGAGATTCTAACCATAAAGCCTAACAGAGCATAAAGACAGTTTCATCATCCTAGAAACAATCATATAATCCTTTTTCCCCATTTCATCAGGTGGTTACAACATTCTCCAAAGAGAATAACAACAAAAAGAACTCTTTCATTCACTATCATTCAACTCAATATTGCAGCAAAATGCAGAATATTAACAAAGAAGCACAAAAAGTATATATACCTTTCAAGTAGACAAAATTTGAACACAGAATGAGCTACAGAACAAGATGCAAATTTACTCAGAAATTTGATTATACAATAACAACACAAAGCTGGACATGGACCAAAGGTCCAACTCCATATCCTACTTTCTTTACACTGATATATGGTGATAAATACAAGAAAATCTTTTTTGTCCTCCTTACCCTTTTTCTTTTTTTATTTTTGTGGCGTATGCCTCAAATCCTTTCATTTCATCATCTTCATCTCCTCGTTCATGCCTCTTCATGATCCTCAAGCACCCCCGAAGATGGAATCACAACACATTTGCAAGTTGCAACATTTGACACTTACAATTGAAATCACCCTCAAACCAACACCAGACTTTTTACTCAGCATTGTGTCTTCCCAAAGAGTCAAGGCCTTCAGTTCGGCTTCGAACAATCCTATGAAACACCTCTCTAACCTGCTTCTCCAGCGGCTCTAAACCTTCCTTCATTGCCTCACAAACATGCCCCAGTTCCTTCACTCTCTGCCTAACCTCTGCTTCCTTCTCCTCGTTCAAAGGGAACTGCACGGAATCAGCCAATTCACCCAACAACCGTGAACACTTCTCCATCTGATAAATCTCCCTCAATAACCCACAAGCATTTTTCCTATCCCTCTTCTTTGACTCCTCCAAAATCTTCTCGTGCAATGAAAGTATTGGAGCAGCCCAGGAAAACTGCCTGGGTATATAAAAGTGAACTTGCAAACCACGATCCTGACATGGAATGGCAGCCACCAACGCCCACATTACAAACAACAGAACACAACCCATCGTGAAAACAGGCATTGCAAGACCATTGGAAGCCACAACCTCGTTCCCTCGAGGCGCAGTCAGGTTATTCCCAATTGCCTGGAGCTGCCTGGCAGCTGACCAAGACCTCGAAACGCTCCAAGACAAGGACCTGAAATGCCCCAAAGAACGATGGTGATGATCCCTGGAGTGACTCCCGGAATTGTTGTTTCTTCCAAAGGAACGATTCCGATGAGCCAAAGCTTGGCCGGAATCTTTCTCATCAAGCATCCCAATAGCTAAATCAATCAAGGCCTTCTTAGCACGGCGAAATTGCCCTTCTCCAAGGGTTCTCTGATAACAATTTCCATTATTAATATTGGTATTACTGTTATTATTAACATTACTAGTATCACCCAAAGCACAAAGCACGATTTCCAAGAGCTTCTCCCATTGCCTGATCTGTTCAATCCCATCGCGAATCGCATTACAAACATCAAGCGCCTTAACGGAACGCTCGTAAAAATCGGCAACCAAACGGTCCATGGGAGGTCTGTTAACTTGAGCCCTGTTGTTCGAAAGGATGACCCGAAACTCCTCTTGACAAACAAGGAAAACGTCGAGCAGTTTCCTCACCCAAGGCAAAGAAAGCAACTCATCTGAAGGAACAGAAGACAAATCGTGGAACCTGTCCGCTACTTGCCTCTGGAAAGACTCCAGCTCAACCTCAAGCGACGCGGCGGAGGATCCATCGTGGTGCGATTCCATGGCGTGCACCTGATCCCTCCTCAGGGATAGTAACGAACGGCCTAGATTTGTCAACGGTGCCGAACTCCCTTGATAATCCGTCGCGGGCATTCTCACATCGAATAATTACTTTAGAAATTATAAAATTAGAGCAAAATTTTTAAAATCCAGAATTCGGATCGGGAGAAAATGAAGAAGTAGAAGGATATGGAGAAACCCTAAAGAAATGGGGATGGCATTATATTGGGGATTTTTGGACCGCGTTTTATGGTAGTTGAGAAAAAGAAAGGTCTAAACCGAGGGAGAGCTTAAAAATAAAAAGTTACTTAATTACTTTAATTAGAAATTTTTTGAACTTAAACTTTTCAGGTTAAAAATATTTACAGGTGGCGCACACGCAGTGGACACGTATGGTTAAAATAAATCTGGGGATTTGAAGTTATAAACAGATCAGAGCCGTTGATCACGAACATACGTTCAAGTGGGGGGCCCTCGCAAAAGTTTTCAGTCCGAGTGATTTCTTTTTTCTTTTTTTTTTTTGGGCTTAACGAAACGGAGTTGGGATTGTTTGGGAAGAGGGAGGCTACTTTGAAGTGCCACGTGGGATGATATGATTGGAAAATAGACGAAGTCCGATGTACACGTGGACAGTACAGCTGGGTCTTCGTTGGCGCGTAATAAGGAGAGTGACTTGGTCTCTCATTCTCAAGTCTGAAGTCTGAACGACTCGCTCTTTGAGAAAGGAGAAAGGGTATGATTCTTTCTAGAAGTGATGGATGGATGATGACGTGTACTATTCTACTGGCGAAAAGACCAAACTATCCTTCTCTTTTGGAAGTTTGCCCTTTTCTTTAATCTTTTTGTTTTTTTTTTAGATTAAAGTTTTCAACGTAAAAACTTTGCTTATCTCTTGTCATCAGATCTCCTTTTAAACTTTTTAAAGTGTGTTGCTTGCTTGCTCTCTTGTCTCTTCTGATTCTCCATCTCAATTCTCATGCTCCTCTTCTTGTCTTGTCTATTTTGGATGGATAAATTTGTTTTTGGTCAAAATTTTCACCTTGACTTTTTAAGCTTCAAAGTCAAGCTCTTCCATTTTTAATTATATATATATATACTACTATGTGTTTGTTAGAAGTAATTGTGTATTTTTTCTTTTTATTGGCAACAAATTTTAGAAGTAATTGTGTCTAGGCACTTAGTTTTGGTGAAGTCTAACAATAAGAGATATGGGTTGAGCTTGTTTGCCTGTTAAATTCGTAAATGGGTTGGAAAACCTGTCTAGAATTATTCAAGAGCAAGGGGTGATTAGATTTAGATGAGTATTGGCACTACTGCCCAATTATCGCTCTTTGATGTTTAAGTCGATCAAAATTTCAAAGAATATGTGAAGAATGAAAACAAAACAAAGAATGGTGTGTAATGTAACCTATTAAATCAATGCTACTTACGTATTTTGTATATATGTGTGTGAAATTGGCCGATTGACAAAATCAATATGTACTTATAACCAACTTAATACATTTCGATTAGACTATGGTTTGATTCTAGTTATGTATGGCTTATTCATTCCTCAAGTCTCATTAGGTAAATTAGATACTTCAAAAGTGATTTTATTCTTTTTTTAGCTGCTAATATCACATTTCTAATTAATTTCAAGTTTCCACTAAAACCTTAGATATTAGAAAAATATACTTTTTTCATCAGGCATTTGGCCTGGTGATAGCTAGAGTGATGGACTCTTAATTCCAGTATACCTGGACCATGAGGTCTTGGATTCTACTCTCACGAAATGTGAGTTTTCTTTGTAATTTATTTGTTTGTGTATTTAGTATATTGGAATTTATAGATGAAATTAGAGATTTGACAATCCTATTTGATTTATGTACGTTTCATTTTGTAAATAGGGAAGCTAACACATTCTCTAGCTTAAGATTGAGCTGGATGATCGTGTGGTACGGGACTATTCCTCCCGGCGTTTGTAATCTCTGATTATTGATTAATGAAAGTGATGATTTAATCTTTAAAAAAAAAGAAGAAAAAAATACTTTTATTCAAAGAAAAAGAAAAAAAATACTTTTAACACAAATATTGACACACAACCATGAAAATAATATTATTACTCAAACTTTCTACTTATATCTTATATACGCTACTAACTTATCAACCCATAACTCTTAGTAGAGTCTTTTTTTTTTCTTTGGTCAAATAGGACTTGGGGGAGTCTAAAATCTATCTATACTAATTATAATACTAATTATAATGGGAGAATCTGAGTTTATCTCACGAGTTGACTTAGAGACAAACTCAGTTTTTAAGAAATTCAAAACAAAATAAAAACTACACATCTATACTATATTAAAAAGTACATTCAGCTGTAAAACTTTTGAATCGCCTATTATACCCTTATTTGTTAAATATATTTCTAAATTGTCATTGTTTAGGTTTTTATAGTTTTACTCAACTAAAAACTCTATTTTTATTTAATTAAATATAATATCTTTATAATTATTTTATTTTACTATTTTACTCAACTAAAAACTCTATTTTTATATAATTAAATCTAATATCCTTATAGCTATTATATTTTACCATTTTACTATTTTACTCAACTAAAAACTCAATTTTTATATAATTAAATTCTAATATCCTTATAACTATTATATTTTACAATTTTACTATTTTAGTTAAAAAAA